>PVJA010010861.1:0-56196 GCA_004027025.1 Myocastor coypus
AGAAGAAGAAGAAGAAGAAGAAGAAGAAGAAGAAGAAGAAGAAGAAGAAGAAACCCACAGCCCTTGGAGCAAACCTCACCTCCCCACAGGGGGGTCACACTTGAGCTTGCTGGAGTCAATTCACCTTTCTGAGCCTTAGTGCACTCATCTATGAGGAAGGGACAATGTTTCTGTCGACACAGCGTGCGTTGTTTTCTGAGCCTGTTTGACTAAGTTATGAGGATTGCTGATTAAGTTCTAAAATTGGTGTTTTAGCAGCTTCTAGAGTAGATCCCTCAATTGTCCCTTATAAATAAATGAACACCTCATGTTTATCATCTGTGGTCAAGTGCCCCAGCCTTGGTGCTCCACCCTGACACGGCTGTGAGTGTCCTCTGGAATGTTCACCCTCTTCCTATCCCTAATACCCATGCTTCTATTTTCCAGGACGTGTGCCCTGGGTCTGCTTGGCCTCTGGGGGTCTTCCTGGAGCCAGGACTTCTTTCTGGCAGACGCTGAGGCCCACTGATGTCATCAGACTCCCTTATGAGTGAGAGAAACCAGAGTGAGTGAAGAGGAGAGGGTGGCTGACGGGGTGGGCTCCTCTAGTTGCTAGGATTGGGGGTAGTGCCATGTCCACAGTCTTTGGCCATCTGGAGCCAAGTATGATGCTGTTCCTTTCTCCACAGCCAATATAGAGCCCTCAGAGCTCCCCACAGCATCAGCCATGGCCCCCGCACCAGGCACTGCAGGCCGGGCGTGGCCCGTGCTGGTTGGGGTTGTGCTGGGGGCTGTGGTCCTCTCTGTCATCATTGCACTTGCTGCCAAATGCCACCTCTGCCGCCAGTACCGTGCCAGCTTCCAGCACCGCCAGCTGTCTAGGACCGGAAGTGTGAGCCACCCTGAGGTGGGCGAAGAAGATGATGACGGCTTCATCGAGGACAATTACATTCAGCCTGGGGCTGGGGAGCTGGAGACAGAGCGCAGCAGGGACCACTTCCCGCTCTGAGGCCTAACCTTTGGGCACTTACCTTTCTCTCCATGCCTGACAGTTATAAAGACAGAGAATGCCACACTTGAGCCTCAAACCTCAGGGACAGAGGTGGCCGGGGCTCAATGGTGGACCAGAGTAGAGCCATCCCTGATTCCTGACACTAACGACCAAAGAGAGCATGACTTTCTCGATTCCCGATGCTCAGTGGCTCCCTCCTATGCCCAGTAAACCTAACAATGATGTGAATATGGAAGAAAAGCATCCTGTGATCACGGCTTTGTTGGGCTTCTAAGCTTCCTTTTTGCCTTTTTTTTTTGTTGTTGTTGTTGTTTTTGGCCTTGACTTGCTATTATTTTCCCTCCCTCACCATGCACTCTGTGCCCACCTCAGTTCTCAGGCTGCCTTGTCCTTCCGTCCGCTCCTCTCTGCCAGTGACAAAAACTGCCCATGGCCCCCATAGCCTGCTTACCTGCAGGCGTCTTATGTGTGCCTGGGTAACAGAAAGAAATCAGCGCCAAGTTTCTTGAAATTATTTCTTATGAATAAAGTCTGTGATCTGGTTATGTTTTTCACAAGATTTAACAAATTTATTTTCATTTTAAAGAAAAAGTCAACATTCATTTGTATTTCCCTAAACTGGAATGCATGGCTCATAGAGAAACACTTCCCAGACTTCCCTCCCCTGGGGAGCCCCCAGGCCTTAGCTGTACCCTGAGCTGCTCCAGATTGTCCAGGCCTATTTTATTTGAATCAGGACAATTGGCCCCTGCCATCACCATGCCAGTGCCCGCAGCTAGACTAAAACTCTGAGATGGCAGGTGGGGTCCTACTCTGTGTCTTCAGATTGTTGCACAAGGAGAATGGAAGGTGCATGCATTGTTAGCCCTGCATAGCCATGGGCTCTGCTTTCCTGAATTTGGCTGACCATGGGTCAAAAACAACTTGGAAAATAAAATTCCGAAAAGCAGAAGTTGAATGTGCCACATATCAAGTACTATGCTGAATCCCCATGAACAAAAGGACGTGTAGGCATGCATCAGGCACTGTAAGGAATGTAGATTTGATTTACAGTATACAAGAGGATGTGAATAGTGAGGTCTCCGAACTCACAGTGATTCTCCGGCCTTAGCCTCCCAATCACAGGTGTGTGTCACCATGCCACCAGTAAGGGTGGTTAGAGTGTGGTAGCTATGGCTCCCAACTCCACCATTTTATATGAGGAACTTGAGTACCTGTGAATTTGGGTGTCTCAGAGGTCCTGGAACCAATCCCTTGCCATACAGACTTCTGAAAGGCAGTTGTGTTTGTTGAATCACTGTGGGCTGGGGAGTGAGTGGGAGCAAGGAAGTAGAGGTACATGTGGGAGGTTACCAATGGAAGAGGAGGATGGGGTCATAATTGAGTGAGGGGGCAGGAGGTTTTGGGTTTTGGTCTTTTTTGAGACCAGGTCTTATGTAATTCAGGCTAGCCTTAAATTCACTTTTGGGAGATACAAAGCAAATGGACCTGTTGGAGTCCCTTCCTGGTTCTCGTCCCAGCATAAGAAGTCTAAACTTAGAATCCTAAAACCACATTATTGGAATTCCACCAAGTTAATTCCAATCTCTACCACTCCCAGCATAACCCACGGTGAAAACAAAGACACTAAGACATATATATATAAGGGGCCCTAAGTACAGCCATGAAGATGGCTTTCCAGAACCCAGAGAGCGACCCAGGGCTGCACTCAGGTTTTATTCATTGGAGAAGGGTGAGTGGCTTGTGAAAGGGAATTGTAGGAAGAAGGTGAGCACTGTGAGGGGGGCTAGGTAGGCCTGCATTCACCTCCGCCATATTCAGAAATATACAAAGGAAATAATTTGCATTATGGTATTGAGATAGTATCTAATATTTTGGGGGTCTGGTGCTTCAGCTCTGATGTGTAATCTTTCAAGCCCCAGCAAGTCACAGCCTCTATCTCGAGGCTTGATCCCAGCTGACACCGTGGAGCATTGGCTATTTGTCCTGTTGTCAGGGAAACAACGCATGCCATCTTCAAAAATTACCACCAGCACCTTGGATAGGCCAATATACACTGCTTAAGGCCAATTGAGAGGATAATGAGAAGTCGTAGCCAGCTCTGTACATTTCAGTATGAGGCAATAGGGTATAAGGCTCAGTTAAAATGGAGACAGTTGCTCTTCTTTCAAGGAGAGCTGCTCAGGCACTCCTCCACAGGACCCATGGACTAGAGGTCAGGGCTGTTCCTCAAGCTCTCTTAGGGGTATTGGTGAGACTCTCAAAACTCTGGGTTCCAAATGTCAAATACTCATGGAGGGGAATCTGCTTTGTTCAATTTGAGTCAAGTAACCCACCACTGGCCCAATTGGCTGGGGTGGGAATGGTCCTGCCTCATATAGGTGGTTTGGGGAAGCCACTATTTGCTCTGGCTCACTCCCAGAGAAGGGCAGTTCTCATGAGCCTGGTAGTGGCTCATCTGTGAGGCCATTGAGAGGAAATGACAGCGAGGAGGAAAGCAAGGGGCGGCTGACCAAAGGAGGGGCACAAGAAAGAGGCAGGAGGGCAGGGAGGACTGGAGCATAGGATTTAGAGGGTGCCCACAACAGTGATGAAGCTGAGGGAGCCAGATGGGTTAGGACCTCAGGAGCCAAGATTCAGAGCTCACACTACAGCCTGAGAGCAAGTGAGGCTCCTCTGTGGAATCGTTTTTGCGATATTGTTTGTACTTCCGATAGAAAACTCACTTTTGGCTGCTGTGTAGGGATGAACTGGGGAGTGAGCTAGAAAGACAGGTGGACAGATGTGTACGGCACAAGGACAGTGGAGATGGCGGGAGGCAGATGCTAACAGAACTTGTTGACTTTGGGTGTGGGGACACTGCTTCAGTTTCTGGCTCCGCAGCTAGATACAGCAAAGAGCAGGCTGAGTGAATTCAACAAACAGAACAATCAGTGCTGGATGTGGGGTTTCTGGGGAGATCCCAAGGCCAGGTGGTTCTCATATGCACAGAGGAGCGCAGTCTGAGGTCATGGGTTTGGGGATACTCAGCAGGGTCACAGTGAAGAGCAGGAGGGGCAGAATGAGCAGAAGCGCTGAGGATGGAGAAGGGCCTGGCAGCGGAGACTAGGAGGAGCAGCTGCTCAAGCAGCCCAGCTCAGTAACTGTTTCTGAGCCCAGAGATGGCCTGTTCCGTGAAGGCCTGGGAAGAGCGGAGGCTACCCCAGCCTGAGAGCTGGGGCGGGGCTGTGGGGCTGGAGGCTTGCTCCGGCCTCTGAGGGAGGAGCTGCTGCCTGTCTGTGCTTTGACTCCTGCAGAGCAGCGCCCTGGGCAGTTAGTTCCCTGCTGCTCCACGGGAGGAGGGAGAGCGGCCCTCAGGCCACCCTTAGCGTTCTCTCACTCTGCCCTGCTTTTATGCGCTCTTCAAGACCTTCAAGTCAGAACTCTTGAGAGGAACCGGACAAGGCGGGAGGAGTGGTCTCAAGGGAGCAGCTGCTTCTGTTAAACCTGCCCCTGGGATGGCACTGGGCTGGAAAGAGCCTGGAAGTCACAGACACCTTGTCCCTTGTGCCTCCAGGCCTCATTTGACTCCCCAGGAGACCCTGTTCCTACTATGCTTTGTGTCCCTGGGCTGAGGTATAAAGCAGGAACAGGACATAGGTTCAAGGCTCAGAGGGCCAGGGCTGCTGGAGTTGTGGGGAGGTCAGGCCCTTAGTGGTGCTCTTCCTGGGCTGGCCTCTGCTGGTGTCAAGTCCTGGCCCCAGTTTGCCTCTGCTCACAACCCTGTGCCTGTCCTCCCTTCTTAGTAGCTGCCCCTACTCCAGGTCAGACCTGACTGCAGAGGGCTGTCCAGGTTCCAGCTTTCTCCAAAGGCAAGGCCCCATCCCTTGTCCTGCACGGAAAACAAAGTAACTGCAAAATCCATGACTCAGAATAAAGAAACTCCAGCAGTGTCACAGTGGAGTAGCAAAGGGGTCTGAGGGCATACGTTTCCCGGATTTAAATCCTAGCTCTGCCACTTATGTACTGTATGACTGAGGACAAGTGACTCAGCCCCTCTGTACTCCTTTTTTAGTAAGAAGGGGATTATTACAATACTTAGTTCACATGGTTGTTAGTAGAACTGAGCTCTACATGCAATCAGAACTGAGCAAATACTCTGTCTTAGCTGTGTCCCAGCCAGGATGTCCTGGACAACCTTTCTCCATAACAGGTAGTGAGCATTAATCCTGAGGTGGCAACTTGCCAGTTTCCTCCCTCCTCATTCACTTCTAGCTCTTTCCCAGGATTCAGGTGGGCAGATCTGGTCAGGAGAGCAAAGGATTTGGATTAAAGCTTCTGAAGCTATAGAATCACATGAGCAGCAATGAGAGGACAGATATGGTTCCAGTGTTTTCTTATCACATCTCAGCTGGCTGGGTGACTGTTTTTATAAATCAGCATACTGAGAATCCAGTAAGTTAATTGGGACTTGCCTACCTCTGCTAGTAACAAGACCATCATCTCACTTGGAAGTAAGGATGAAGCAGATTCCGAGAAGGAAACTTCTGGATATTGGACTCATCTGTTTCTTGCCTTGGCCTGTTTCCTCTGACCCACTCCCAGCAAATGGGAATTGAGAAGTTTAGGGGTACAAGCTCCTGGTTTGGGAGAGCAGGTCGTAAAGGGGAAGTGACATGTACCATCCCTGCCTGTCTACATCTCGGGTCCTGAAGCCCTTGCAGTCTCCTAGTCTCTGCCCAGCGGGGAGCATCCTGGGTCCTGGAAAACAGCAAAGCAGGCATCATCTCTGGGTACTGGCTGCTGAACACGAGGGGGCTTGTGCAGTCCCCTGGGCCTGTGGGATTCATCTCTAGGGAGGTCAGGGTGTCCCCACCAGGCCTGAGGTGGGCTATAGCATAAGGACCACTTTGAACCCGGCCCACCAGTATAATGAGGCAACACCACTGAGAATCTGAAGATTGACTGTTAAGCCCAGGAGGGCTATATGTCAGGTCTCTGTCTTCCCATCACCTGTCACCTGAGTGCCTTTCAATCTAGGCCATCCCACTCTCCCTCTCCATCAGCCCCTTCTCATCTTTTCACTACCAGTTCAGATTTTCAGGTCCAAAAGGGAGAGACATCAGCCTCTCCCTTGGCGGTGTCATCAGCTTGCCCACCCCACCGCCGACTCACCTTTGTGCACCTCTGCTGACGCTCACCTGTGAGGCCACCACTCCGAGCCAGTAGCCGGGCCTCTGGTGCTGCCTAGTCATCGGCTTCCTGTGGGCTCCCAGGAACCTTGCTGTTCCCTCACTCAGATCCCTCTCTTTCCTTCACAGCAGCTCTTAAAGGTGCTTCCCCTTTGCAGAGAGGATGGCCCCTGGTCAGGGCATTGCTCCTACTCCCGCTTCATTGCATACACTCGAATCCGCATTCTTCCTTCTTTCCGTTAATACAGATGCAAGCCCACTCCCTCCACCTCCTGCTTTGGGCCCACCTGCCTCCCTCTGAGGCTGATTTATTCTCTCCCTTGTGTCTTCAACCCTTCTTTTCCCAGTGTTTTACCAACCACATCACCCCTATCTTAAAAGGTGTCTTCAGTCAATCGCAAAGATCTATTGGTCTAACCTTGTGAATGTCCATCTAATCTGTTCTCCTGGAACCCTATCCAGCAGCTACCCCATCTCGCCTCCACGTTCTATGGCTGGACTATGCATTAATCTCCAAATGACTTCCCTGCCCCCATCTTTGCCCCTTTCAAGTAATTCTTTCTGTTGCTGGCAAAGTGATCACCTGAATACACGATTCTGACCACACCATTCCTCCGTTAAGCATTGTCCACTGGCTTCCTCTTAGCTGCGAGAAAGTAACCTTCCTGCCCAGTGATCTCTGAAGCCCAGCACAGGCCTCGCCTCACCCTCAGCTCTTCCCAGCCCACAAACCCTCTGGTGCCTCTAGCTACTCCTCTCCCTTCAGGGGCCTGCTGAGGCAGTGCTTCAGGGCCATGTAGCTATTTCTTCTTTTACTTCTAAGGCCAATTCCCAGGTGCACACAGCAGCCAGTGAGCTTGAATTCTTCCTTGCTTAACATCTCTTTGTGTCTGTGTCTAGAGGCAAATTCCAGATTTCTCCTCTGGGTCAGCAAGGCCATTCAAGGACAGGTCTGAATGAGCAGGGCTTCTCTTCTGTGCTCTCATTTTCTTATGGAGTGGGAGGCCGAGTCAGCTGTCAAGACGTGGCATGGGAGGCAAGCCCCATGCAGATCTCCCTAAGAATATCTCCTTGGTGGGACAGCGAAGTAGAGACGGATGGTGGATTCATGGGGTGGGGGTGGGGACCTCGATGGGAATGTGTATCAAAGGGCAGGGCTAGGAGTGGAGGGTCTGTCACAGAGTGGATGGAGCGGTAGGCTATGGAGCCTCAACTAGGTAACAAGGGAGCTGAAGACAGTAGGGGAGGTATCATCAGCTTTATTTTAGATAACAGTTTGCTATTGTCCAGGCTGAACTTGAACTCAGAGTAGCCTAGACTGACCTTGAACTTTTAGCAGTCCTTCTGCCTCAGCCTCTTGAGCACTCTGATTACAAGGTGGACACCATGCCCAGCTATGGAAGACCCAACTTCAGAAGAGAGACAGAGAGCAGAGAGGCTAGTGGACCAAGCAAGGCTTTAGATAAATGCACTGGGTAAGCTAGAAAAACACAGGATGTGCCAGCAAGTCTGCTTTAGAGACGGAGGAGGAAGCTGCATCTCTGCCTGCCTGTGTCTCAGCACAGCTCTCTCCTGTTGCCTGACTCCTGTTACCCTTGAATGGCCCTTCTGGGGCGCAGGCCATAGTCTCCACTCTGCATCCTTCCCCAGACAGCCTGATGCTGGGTCTTGCCTGTGGTACTGTTGTTAGACTTTTGTACTGCCTGAACTCCTCACTGCCTACGTTTTTTTTTTTTTTTTTTTAATTTTCTTAAAGAAAATACTGCTGGTATCTAACCCTGTCTCAGATAAGGGAAAATAGACTTCTCCCCATGGTATAGAGGAGAGCATAGATCATCCTATGGGAAGGCATTCTGTGATTCTAATAGGTGGTACAGTGCTGGGTGTCTCTTGAGAACCCAGGAAGAGTGGAGATTTCTGGGGCAGAGAACACAGGGCTTCAGGGGGGATGGATTGGGGCCAAGTGCACAGTGACTTACCTTTCCTTTCTCCCTTCTAAGCTAAAGTTGGGTCTCCTGCTCCCATCTTCACCATACTGCTATCTGCTGAAGTCATGCCCTCTGTCCACCCAGCAGAACAGCTATGTACTGGATTGATGTTAGGAACTAGAGATGCAAAGATGAGCAGATGAGGCCAAACCTGGCATAAGTTCAACCCCTGCTGAGGTGGCAGGACACAGAAAGGATCCCTGGCCAGGGTCTGCAACCCAGGGTGCTGTGGGCATAGAAAAGGAGCAGCTTGTTAGTCTAAGACAGCGGTTCTCAACCTGTGGGTCGCGACCCTGGCAGGGGTCGAGCGACCAAAACACAGGGGTCACCTAAAGCCATTGGAAAATACATATTTTATTTTATTATTTTATTCCAAATCATAACCGTAGCAAAATTACAGTTTTGAAGTAGCCACCAAAATTAGTTTTTGGTTTGGGGTCACCGCAACATGAGGAACTGTATTGTGGGGTCATGGCATTAGAAAGGTTGAGAACCACTGGTCTAAGAGAAGAGGGTCAGGAAAGATGCCCTAGAGAATGAGTCTCCAGAGGGCTGGATCTTGAAGGACAAGAAGGAAAAGCATGCAGGACATATAAAGGTGGGGACAAATGAGTGAACACGTGAGAGTTTGTGGAAATGGTTTGCTGTAGTGGCTCAGAGTCCTTTGAGGAGCTTTGAGGAGAGAGTGAGACCGGCTGATGTCAAGAAGCCTATAAGAGGTGGGAGCCAGGGAAGGATTTTCACGTGGAATTTCTTTTTTTTTTTTTAATTACTTCTAATAAGAAAGAACAATGCAACAGTTTCAAAACATGTTAGTAGTACATTCCCAATAATTAGCACAATGCAGATTGTCACCTGGAATTTCATTTTAGTGTTTTGATGTTCATTCTAACTCAAGCACATGCTTGTGGCGATGAGGAAGCTGGTTTTTAAGGGAAAAAAGAGCAAAATTGTGGAGATTAGTAAGTAGGCAGCAAATTCAGGCAGACAAAGAAGTTTCCTTCTAGGTTGTGGAAGATGTGGATTACAGTATTAAGCAAAATTTATGGGGGGAACCAGGAATTGGAGATTCACTGTTGTACCTAGGCAAGAGGCAGTGAAGGAGCCAGCGCTGCCTGCGGCCACTCCCAGGTCTCTGAGTCAGATGCTGGGTGGGTGACTGGTGGCATCTAGAGATGAGATGGAGGATCTCCTTGAAGGCTGACAGGAGGCCCCTCATCCATCAGCCTGGTGTTTACTCAGGAGACATGTGTGCCCTGGCCTGCTGAGTCCTTGCAGCTCTAGCATGGCATACCTTAGGGGACGGGTCACATTCTCCAGCCCTCCAGTGTCCTTATGTCCTTCAGGTCACCTTCCCCTTACACAGCAGGAAGTGGCACTGGATTAACAAGTGCTCTTGCACCTGCTTCCAGGGGAGCTTGATCACTGCCACTCAGGAAATGTCACTGTCACCACAGAAGTGCTTCCTTCTAGGGCTGCCTTCAAGTATGAAGTGCCCCTTACCTCACCAAAGTGTTGTAAGGATACTTCCCATGCTCAGGAGCCCAAAGCAGACTGGCCAGGACACTGGTCAAACCTCAGAAACAGGTTGCCTTGCTCCCAAGTGGGCAGGGAGCAGAGCTCCAGCTGCCACCGGAGAGGCAGCAAAGGGAGACCATGAAAGGATGTGTGGTATCTGGAGAGACCAGGGTAGCAGCCCCATGCCAAGGGCCTCCTCCTGACCCAGCTTGTGAATAAATGCAAAGTCCCAGGTTTCACCACCCTTTCTCTGGGGCCAGAAGAAGCCCACTGTCTTCCCAAACCTGCATATCCACTCAACCTTCCTCCCTCTCCCCCTCCTGCAGAGCTGGCTGAGGACACCCATTCAAGGCATTGTTTACAAATTGTGGGAAGAGCTAGTCTGGTAGGCAAAGGGGGGAGGGGAAAGTGGTCTCTAGCATGAAGACAATGACAATGACAATGACCACAGCATCCTCCATTTTATTGCACATCTGCCACGAGCCAGGGCTTCCTCTCGTGATGGCATTTATTCCTCACAGTTGATGGCAACCTGAACTTTGAGAAACTGAGCCTAGCAAGGCTAATCTCTTGCTGGTGTCACCTGTTGCTATGTTCCAAGCACGGTTCCTGTCCAGGCGAGTCCTAGTCTGGAGCCCATGTTCCCTCTGCTTTGCACACAGGAGGAACGTCAAGATTGTTCTTGACACACAGTCGCTGTGCAGTCCGGGGCAGGCCAAAGGCAATCCCTGTGGAAATCCCTGTCAGGTGTCACAGGCACACTAGAGATGAGGGGTGTTGGAAACAGGAGTCGAGACTCTTCAGGGACCATAAAGCTTTCTCTGCCTAGAGACCCCAGATAGGCAGAGGGACAGTCCATGGACCCAAACATGCAGCTCTTAGAAGGCACAGCCCCTGTGCTATGGATATATGGGTACGGCAGAGCTCTGGATGACACAAACCCACAGAAGGGCTGACATATGCAGAAGGCCCCAGGATACACACACACACACACACACACACACACACACACTCACACAAATGCTCACACACAAGCACATATATAGATGCATGCCCTGGAGCAGTTCTGGGGACACTGAGGCAGGTGTGTGGAGGAGGGCTCTGGCTGGTCAGATGAGGTTGGCGATGCTGGATGTGGTCTCATGACGCTGGCCAGCAGACAGCTGCCCTGAGATGTTGAAGATGTTGCTAGTGCCACTGTGGGTGGCAGAGGCTGCCCCATGGATGGGAGGGCAGTATCTGCTCACAAATACTTGATACAGCAGCAAGCCCAGCAGTAAGACGGAGCCCAAGGCGGCCAGGGCAATGCCAACAGACAGCATGGCAGCGAGTGGCCGAGCAGGGGCAGGGGCAGCGGCCAGCCCAGCCAAGGTCAGGCCAGTGACCAGCAGCACCAAGCCACTGAGTAGCACCACCAGGGCATCGGCCCCTCCGCCGCTACGCAGCAGGGCCACATGGTGGGCTTGGCGTATGCAGTTCATGTCCTGTACAGCTGAGCTCATCAGCTGTTTCACCAGAACCAGCAGGGCCAACAGGCAGAGCACGGTTCCCGTTGCTAGGCGCCACTCACCAGAGCGGCTGCTGGTGGAGGACAGCAGTGCCACGCCACCGGCCCCGCAGCCAGCCACAAGGCCCACAGCCGTGGTGAAGCACAGCAAGGAGCGCCGCGGCTGCTGGGACCACCAAAGCTCCACCTGTTCTGCTAGTACATCCGGGGGCAGCTCCTGGCCGGCAGGGGCTCGTGCAGGTTCAGACATGGCTTGTTCGGGCAGGGTCAGGGCTGAACACCAGTGTCAGGGGTCAGAGGGTACAGACCATGACCTGGTGCCTCCACCACCTGCTTGTCAGCTGCAGGCCTCTCAGAGTCTCATTCCTGTTAGCCCAGGCGGAGGTCACCATTACCTGCAAGGGCAAAATCACAGCGTGACCTCCCACCCACCACCCCTCAGGGACTCACCTGAGAGCCTTGGGGCAGATCCCTGAGAGTCCTGCCCAGTGTCCTCTGCGGTCTGCTCTGGGAAAGCTCCCTGTCCAGCTCCCTCCCTTAGCAAAAGCCTGGCCAGCACCCCAGGAGAACTCCTTCCCTCTTTAGTGCTTCCCCCTCTTCCAGGGAATCCCTTTGCTCAGCCCCTGACCTCTCTGGCTCTGTCAGTCGCCTGTCCCATCCTGGCTGGCTGAGGGAGCTGGTGCCACAGAGGATGATGGGACCAACAGCCAGAGATAAAGCCTCATTCAGGATCAACTCACATGGCCTCAGCTGTCACCGCTGGTTCCTGGGGGGGAGTAGCAGAGAGGGAGGGGACTTAACCCTTCAGGAGCCAGCAGCCGGGCCCTGAGCCTTCTCTCTTACAGCAATGTCTGCTCTTTCTCTGTGGGTTGGGATCTGACCCCTAACATCATCCTTTCCCTAATCCCACCCCACCCCACCACCTGACAGGCAATCACAGATGCTGGTTCCCAGATTCCTCTCTGCTGCCCAGCTCTTCCTCCTGAGTCAGCTGTCGCTGTGATGTACAGTCACCATCTCTGAGGCCACAGGTCCCAGCCCAAGCCTGTCCTCTTACTCTCAACCTGCTTTTCCCCTGTGTTCCACAGGTCAGGTGGCATCACTTCCTTTTCTGCTGCAGGGGATTGCCCATCTTCCTCTGCCACACCCAACCTCAGGGCAAAGGAGCCTCTAGAGGTTTCTCCATCCAGTTTCTGGTCTCACCCCATTGTACCTGCCTCTTCACTCCAACCACACTGAGCCTCCTGCCTCTCCACTCCTTCCTACTCTGCCCTATGCCCCATCTGTGCATCCCTCTCCATGATTTATCCAAGGCAGTACAGAGGAAAAAGGAGCAGGGCTGGGGAGATAGCTAAGTAAGTGGCTTAAGTGCAAGGTCCTGAGTTTGACCCCCAGTACAAAACAAATACAAAAAAAAAAGGAGGACTCTGGACCCGAATGCCAGCCCAGACCTTCCTGACATGGAGATGTGGGGAGGACTCAGCAGTAATTGGTAGTCATTGAACCTGTTCCCTGGAGGACTCACAGGGAACATGACTCACAGCAGGGAAAAATCAGGCAAGCGCAGTCCCTGCCCTCTGGATCCCTGCTGCAGAGGGCTAAGAGCTGGTGTGCATTAGCAAAGGAGCCTGGGAGCCAGGCCCCTCAGGGGAGCCCCAGTCCTCTGGGAGGTCCCATGAACTCACTTAGAGCCTCAGCCTCCTTTCCTGAGCACTGAAGTCAGTGACGTTTGTCCCGAGGGGTGGGGGAACCAGACAAATCATCTCACGTCTTCATTTAGCCACACGGAAGCTAAAGCGTGTTTTCCGAACAAATGAGAAAAATGTTTCCCCTTCTATTCACAATGGTTTATAGGACATGGCTCCTGGATCATTGCAGGAATCTGAGGTGGCCCTGCACAGGTTTTACCCCAGGAGGCATAGGTCCTTCACCAACCCTCTGCTGGGTCTGCTGGGTACACAGGAGGGTGCAGCAGACGGTAGGTGGAGGAGGGACTATGGGTGGAGAATGGAGTCCTCCCAGCATTCCCCAGGGCTGTGACTTGCTGGTCAGAAAGTGCTGGCACAGGCTGCAATGATTGTAGAGCCAGGCTGGGGGTGGGGTGGAGGTGCTGGGGAAGAGCCCGGGAAGAAGGTGGGGTGCAATGGGTGGGAGAGTGTGGGGCACTCACGAGAATGTGCTGGATCCAATTTGAGTGGAAAGGGCCCAGAAGGTGGGGTGCTCTTGCGCTCGTTTCCGGGGGAGATGTTTCACCTGTCTAACCCGCGCGTGCAGGTGAGCCTGGAAGGAGGGGGATTAACAGGTGGCGCTTCAAGGGCAGGGCCTGAGCTGATTGGCTGACGTGGCACTGCTCCTGCTGGCCGAGGCATTCCTGGGGAGGGAGGGGCGTTTGTCAGCTGCTGTTGGACTCCGACCACAATTAGCAGACCTGGGCAGCCAGGAGGAATGTTGTCTATCTGCCCCAGAGCCTGGGCCCTACCCCAACCCCCAGCTCCAAGCCCACTTTAGCTTTAAGTTCCTGCCTCAAAATTTACCCCAGCTCCAGCTGGGGTTTAACTAGAACTTTCAGTCACACCCCTGCCCTTGCTTCATTGCCAAGCCCAACCCTGGTTTAAACCTCAGCTCCAACTCCTAACTCTAACTCAGATTCTGAACTTGGGTCTTAGACCTTAACTGGATCCTTGACCCCAAATTTGCCTCCTTTTCCCGAGTCCAGTCCCCCACATCCCAACTTTAACCTGAAACTGAGCCCCAAAGCCTAGCACCATGTGATCTTTGGAGCAGCTCCAATGCCTCCATCCTTGATTTTTTACACAGGCTGGAGGCCTCATTCTCCTGGCCGTGGTGGGCCTGCTCCCTGGGGAGTGGGGAAGTAAAGGCCTTTCACAGGGAAGAGCCTGGAATAAACATGCTGGAATAATGCCACACTACTTCTCAGGGCTCATGTAACCCCTGCCTCCAGTTAGAATGGGTGGCATCAAGTTCTGCAGGCTCTGTCCTCCACCCTGTCCTCATGGCTTTTGAACTTAGGGTTCCCTTTGCCTGCAATACTTACCACTTTTCAGCCTCAGTCTGGTCATCTGGTCAACTCAGATTCTTCAACTGTGATGTCCCCTCCTCCAGGAAGTCCTCCTTGATGTACAGCCTGCTTTGAATTCTGTATTCACAGCACTGTGCTTCCTGATAGCTGCTTTTGCTGCACTGTGTTTAAGTGCACTTCATTTACTTATCTGTCCCTCACTAGGTGTGTGGCCCGGGTGAATGCAGGAATAGGGCCTGTTTTGCTAGCTGGTGCATCCTCAGTAGCCAACACTCAGTAGACTACACATGGGGAATAATAACCAGTAAGCATTTGTTCAGTGATGGGCTGAATAAATAGAAGTGTGAACTGACAGGTGTGGAGCTCTTGGGCATGGAGCCCATAAATAAAACAAGAAAGACGAGTTTGGCCCAGGCCAGGGGGTTGTTGAGCCCATGGGGTGGCATTTGGACTGTGCAGGTAACCATGGAGGGTGCTGAGGTATAATAGGAACAAGGCAAGGGCTCTGCTTCTAAGCAGCAGGCCTGGCACTGCACACACACTTCTTGGAGTGGCAAAATGGGTGGCTGACTGAGGGGGACACAGATCTCCTTCTGATGTATATGAAATAGAAAGAAAAACAAAGTCAAAATTATTTCTCCATTATGTGCTTCTAGAACAATCTTGCTTGATCTGTTGTGTTCCATTTTGCTTGATCCTGTGCAGAGGGTATATGTAATTTAACTTTTCTAGTAGCCTCTTTTTGTCAGAATAGATGAGATTAGCCCGTGAAGTAACATATTTCAAAATACACCATCATTGGCCCGGCGGGATGGCTCAGTGGTCTAAAGTGCCTGCTTGGTAAAGCTTGGGTGGATTCAGGGACCACTGTTCGATCCCTGGCACCACATGCTGTGCCAGCCCTGCCCTCAGGGAAGGCAGGCTGAGCTGGCCGTAAAAATGAGTGAATAAACAAAGGTTCTGAAACAAGAAAAAAAATAAAACAAAATAAAAAATTCTGGGGCCCGGCAGGATGGCTCAGTGTTCTAAAGCGCCTGCAGGTGGTCGCAGGGACTGCGGTTTGATCCTCGGCACCACATGCTGCACCAGCCCTGCCCTCAGGGCAGGCTGGGCCGGCCATAAAAATAAATAAACAAACAAACAAAAGTTCTGAAACAAGAAAAATAAATAAATAAATAATTAGTTAAAAAATACCATCATCATCATCATCATCATCATCACTATTATTATTTTTTGAGCCAGTATCTTGCTGTGTGTTCAAATTGTTCAACTCAGTGTGTAGCCCAGGCTGGCCTTGAACTCATGGTGATCGTTCTGCCTTAGCCTCCAAGTGCTGGGATTCTAGGCTTTAAAGTATATTTTAATGTGTAAATTGTTAATGAGCTATTTGAAATTCTTTTGAAAATTCAATGTGTATTTCACACAGACTGCACCTGTGTTTAGGCTAACCACATTCCCAATGCCCTGTTACCACATCTGGCTTGTGCAGTGCCCTTAAGGGGGTGGCGAGGCTCTCCATGTCCTTCCCCTGCGGAGGATGTGGCAGGCCAAGTGCTGTAGGCAGGCCAGATTTTGGGGTCTACAGTCTGGTGTAATAGGTGTTCAAAAGGTCTGCAAAGCATTATATTTGCTATCTCCATAATAAAGGGGTACAGAGGAATAGGGGCTATGGCTGTGGATTGCTCTTATACACACCAATCTTCATTTACCTTCCTGATCCCAAAGGAGGCCCAGTGCCAGGCAGACCCACTTTGCAGTGGTCCCATGCAGAGCCAGGCCAGGGGGTGCAATTTTGTTTCCATTTCTCCCTCCCTTGGGAGTTCAAA
This sequence comes from Myocastor coypus, assembly GCA_004027025.1. Lineage (NCBI taxonomy): Eukaryota > Metazoa > Chordata > Mammalia > Rodentia > Myocastoridae > Myocastor > Myocastor coypus. The sequence goes on from PVJA010010861.1 coordinate 16,042, forward strand.
GTGTGCGGGGGGGGGGGTGTTATTAAATTTATTAAATTAATTAATTTAATTTATTTTGTCTTTTTGAGACAGGGTCTCACTATGCAGTTCAGGCTGGCCTTGAGCTCACTTTTGTAGCCCAGGCTGGTTTCGAACTCACATCCATCCTCCTGCCTCAGCCTCCCAAGTTCTGGGATTACAGGCATGCGCCACTGCACCCAGCTCTATTTATTTATTTATTTTTTATTTCTTGTTTCAGAACTCTGTTTATCCATTCTTATGGCTGGCTCAGCCTGTCCTGAGGGCAGGGCTGGCGCAGCATGTGGTGCCGGTGATTGAACCCCGGTCCCTGAAGCCGCCCAAGCTTTCCTAAGCAGGTGCTTCAGACCACTGAGCCATCCTGCCAGGCCCCAGCTTCCCCTGTTTGAACATGGACTGGGCAAGCTGTTGTTCTGGTCTGGGTCTTACCAGATGACTTGTAGTTCAGTGGCACACAGGTTCTGCAGGAGGCTGGTAAACCGTCTCCAAAGCAGAGGTCACAGGGTCAGCACAGGAGGGCAAGGGTAGGGTCAGACGAAGGGTTGGCATGGACACACTGGAGGTGTGCATTTGGCTCACCCTCAGATACATTCAAAGGTGATTGGGGGGGCAGCAGGATGGCTCAGTGGTCTAAAGTGCCTGCTCAGGAAAGCTTAGGCAGCTGCAGTGATCGCAGTTTGATCCCCGGCACTACATGCTGTGCCAGCCCTGCCCTCAGGGCAGGCTGAGCCTGCCATAAAAATAAATAAATAAACAAACAAAAGTTCTGAAACAAGAAAAAAAAATTTAAAAAAGTGTGATTGGGGAGTGTCCAGGGAGGAGGACAGAGAGCTCAGGGCATGTTGGCCTGCGTCTGCCTTGCTCCTCCTGATACTGCACTCAGGCAGGAAGCTGGTATAAGATTACAAAGAATAAACAAATAGGATCACATTAAATGAAAAAAGCTTCTCTCTGATTTTATTTTATTTTTTTATATTATGGCCAGCTCAGCCTGCCCTGAGAGTGGGGCTGGTGCAGCATGTGGTGCTGGGGATTGAATCTCGGTCCCTGGAGTTGCCTAAGCTTGCCTAAGGCTGAGGTAGCTATTAAAGAAAGAAAGAAAGAAAGAAAGAAAGAAAGAAAGAAAGAAAGAAAGAAACAAAGATCAGCTTTCAAAAAAAAAAAAAGAAAATAAAAGAATGTTGATTTAAAAGGGTTAATGTTTAATTGTTTGATCAATCTTATATACCTATACGTATTAATCTAAACTGATCTGATGATGAAAATATGTAATATAACCATTGTTAAATTTAAACAATATGTTAAATTTTAAAAAAAGAAAGAATAAAGAAAGAAAGAAAGGAATATATGTTTCTTCACTGAAGAAGTACAAATGGCCAATGCATGCCAAAATGTTCAGTATCACTTTCCAGTTGAGAAATGAAAGTTCAAACAACACTGACACTTTTCATTTCACTCCAGAAAGAATGGCTGTCAAGAAATCATGCTCCAGGGGTGGACAGATAGCTCAGTAGAATAAGCGCTTGCTTGGCAAATGCAAGGTCCTGAGTTCAATCCCCAGTACCGCCAAAAAGAAAGAAAGAAACCATGCCCTGCTCCTGAACCTGTGCTTACTGGTCGTGCAATCAAGAAAATACCCTGCTGATCCACTGGCAACGGTGCCAGGTTTTGCTACGGGAGGGCTCCTCTGTGGCTTGGGCTTCTGCCTTCTCCCCCTTCCCAACTGGACGGGTCAGCTTTATGTATGCTCAGGCTCGCTTAGCTGGGAGTTTCCAGCTCCTTTTCCTTCTGGTTTAGATTATCTGGGCCCACATTTCGTATGTAACCCACCACCTGATCTGTGGAATTTTGCTCGGATGCTTCTCCAGTACAGCACATAAGGGCATGGAATTTGGAATCCTGGGGGTGGATAGGACCGTAATTCTGGCCTTGCCTGTATGACCATGTACCAGTTCATTTACTGCTCCTTGGTTTTGATCTTCTCATCAGTAAGTTGAAGTTCATCTTGTGGGCAAAATGTGCTGTTCTGACTGAGATATTTTTCGCTGTTTCTATCATTTGAATTTGGGTGTATCCTGGCTGGCCACAACACATTTACTCCTCAGGAGGAGTCTGGTTTCCTCTGTTTTTCCTCTTCTCAGTCAGGCTCCCTTGCCTTGGCTTGGTTAACTCTTTCTAATCCTTCCAAATATTCACTACTTTTCCTCCCCTCTACTGTCACCTTGGTCCAAGCCACTGGCCTATAACAACTGGACGCCCACAGTTTCCTTCTGACTGTCCTCCTGCCTCCATTATTTGGGTGTTTTCAAGCAGTGCTCTGCACAGATACCTTGTAGAGCTTTAGGTACAGACAACAGCTCTTGCCCTCATGGAACTGTCCTAGCAAGAGGGGCAGGAATTAGAAAGCCAAAGAGACATAATATGTGTGGTGGGTTATGAAGAACACAGTAGGGCAGGTGTAACTTACGTGGGAAAGGTCAGAGACTGACTTTCTGAGGAAGTAACAGTTGTGCCAAGATCTGTAGGAGGAACTCCAGTCCCACAAAAAAAAAAAAAAAAAAAAAGAAAAGATCTGTAGGAGGTGTGGGGACAAGAGCATCTGAGGCAGAGGAGGCGGTGTATAGAAAGACCCAAGGCAGGAACACCACAGTGAATTAGAGGAGCTGTGAGGATACCAGTGTGCCAAGAACCTGAGCAGCAAGGTGCGGTGACTCACGGCAGCTTAGCACTGCCGTGGGCTCCCATCTGAGTCTTTCATGGGCCTCCCAGGCCCCGCACGTGCTGGCCCACCTGGCCTCATCATTTCAATCCGGTTTCTTCCATGAAGATGAAGGTAAGATGCTCCTTTGGAATGGAGAAGCTTGAGCGCCAGAAGAGCCCACCCACCTGGTGTGATAATGTAAGGGGCTGATGTCTCTGTGGCAGAACTCTCTGTTGCCTGGATTTCCTCTTGCTCTTGGAATCTGGTATCCCAGAGAGCAGAGGACCTTCTGACCTGGCACAGAGGAGCTGGATGCTGTGCTAGGGTGCTGTAGCACTTGGTTTTGTGACCTCTGTCAGGGACCCTCTGTTGGCTGCATCTGCCTTCAGGAGAGCCTTGCCAAATGGATAGCTGAGTCTTAGCTCCTATTGTAAAAACTAATCCAAGATTAGGCCCAGGGTGCAGGTGACACAGACTAAGGAAGGTAGGAAGCCTTGCTAGTGACAGACTTCACGAGGCCCAAGAGTGCCAGCAGACAAAAGGGACCATGGGCTTAGATCTTTATTTGGGTATTAATTAGATGGGCACCTTGCCTCTGCAGGCAGAAACCAAGGACATCTGGCTTATACTTCTTTGCTCTTTACTGTATCTTTCCTGACATCTCTGCTTAGCTGAGAGTCCCAGGATGGGTGGGGCCTGGAGGATTACTAGAGGGATAAGAGCCCCAGAAGTGGAGGAGCTGGGCAGGCCCTGCAAATGAAGAAGGTAAGTCTAGGATGACCTGAGGTAAGAGAAAGAAGGGCAGAGCTCCGCTTGGAGTCCCAAGAACAGCATCCACAGTAGTGTAAGACTTCGGAGAATCCTTGTTCCATTCATGCCGTTCACAAGCACTTAATAGGGCGGGGCAGGTAGCTCAGTAGAATAAGTGCTTGCCTGGTAAGCACAGGATCTGAGTTCAATCCCTGGTTTTGCAAAACAAAAAATAAAAAAACAAACAAAAAACCCCCAAAACAAAACAAACAAAAAAACTCACTTGAACAATTTTGTTGGCAAACAGAAGTGTTTGGGAAAATTTTGTTTTTTGTTTGAAAATTCTGGGTCAGGTACCAAAGATGACTGTGACTGTCTTTCCCAGAACTGTGGAATGAATTAAGTTCATGAACCAAGGCACCACTATATTTTACTCTATCTATCATCTATCTATCTATCTATCTATCTATTCATTCATTCTGGGTAGTGGGGATCAAACTTGGGGCTTTGCACTTGCTAGGCAGGCACTTATGCCACTGAACTATGTACCAGACCCTTTCTCCTCACTTTTATTCATACAGAAATCTCAGAAAGCCTCATTGTGTTTCATAAAGAAAAAGAAAATGTAGAAGGCTTTGGTCTTGACTTGGCTGGCAGAGAAGAAAGTTGGGAGGGGGACAACAGACGGGGTTATTTAAGCTGGGAAGCCCAGGAGGACAGCAGGCAGCTGGAAGCCAGCCCCAAGACCCGTGCGATTTCTGTAGTGCTGAGTGAGACGAGGACCAGCAGCACTGGCTTGGGATACGCAGCCTCCCTCAAGCCTCAGGGACTCCTCCCACTCCTGCCTGGCACCAGCACAGCATAAACTGGACAAGGTTGTAGGCAAACATCTTTATTCTGGTTGGGTCCCCAGGGCAAGAGGAGGAGGCTGGTGCTGCAGGCACTGAAGAGATTCCAGCACAAGGCTGCCTGAGGACAAGCACGCTGTGCTTCTGGTTGTGGCTGGAGGTGGCTCACCAGAGGGATCACTTGGTCCTCACCTCGAAATCCACGTCTGAGTCAGCAAGGGATGGAAGTCGCATTCCAGCGATCGTGTGAAAGCCCGGCACTTGCTCCTGCTCTTGAATCTGGTCTCTGAGGCGCTGGATTTCTAGGCGCTGCATTTCAATGATTCTCCCAGTTTCTTCTTGCTCATTCAGTCTCATGGTGGCAGTGACACCGGGCACATCCCTGCTGGACACTGTAACAGATAGAGCAGGACATGTGAGGCTTGTTCACTGACCTGCGATAGGCCCTTTTCCTCTCCCTGCTCCCCATTCTTTGGATGGCTATTGTGGAAGACAGTCTCAGGTGCTGGGTGTACAAAGGTAAGTGATAGACTCCGGCCTGAGTACAGACTGCTAAGTTATCGTGGCCCTGATCTAAGATGGCTGAATTCCCCAAACAGCAGCTTATCTTCTCAGTGGCCACTTCTTCCTCCTTCACACCAGCCCTGGGTACTGCTTTCTTTCACCTTTCCCACCCACACAAGGGAGCCTCCAATCAGCTCCCTGTGTGTCACTGAACCTGCCGCTCAAACTGCGCCTAGCAAAAATCTAGTCTCAGCCTGCCTGTTTCAGGTCAGAGGGTCCTCCCATCTCCTGGCCCCCCATCCTTTCTATGTCTTCAGAGTGAATAAAGGCTCCCCCCATTTCTGCTTCTCTGCTGTGCTGCCACCGCTGATAAAACCTAACTAAGTAGACTTTTTCATCTTCTCACAGAGAGACTGAGAAATTAGGGACACTTGGGAATGACAAGGAGAAGGCTGAGTAGGACATCGGCTCAGGCCCTCCTGGATCCCTGCACTGAGGTCCTCTGCAGTGAAGGCTCCTTTCACCCTCTGTACCCATCAGGCAGGATGTCACTCATGTACAGTCTCCACTCCTAGAGACAGAGAGCTCTGCACCCTGCTGTGTGGCCACCCACTGGAGCTCCCTGAGGAGCTCCCTTGGCTCAGTTGTCTCTGTCTCAAGTTCAGTCATTGCCCTGAGCAGTATCAGTGTTTATCAGGGCTCACAGCTCGTGCCATTCCAGCATTAGTGACAGTTGCCTCTATCCATGCCAGTACCCACTCTGGGCTTCTCACCACCCAGGCTCCTGTGCTCTGTGTGCTTTTCACTCCAGCAGGCCGCACCTCTCTGTGCCTTATGCGCTTTGGCTGAATCATGCCTTCCTGTTCCTGGACACCTCCATCCCTCTCTACCCGATAAATGGGCTCTTCTTCCATTCATTTCCTTTCCTGGCCAGTTAGATCCATGGTGACTTCTTCCTCCATTTCCTGGACAGCACCCTCAGTATTCATTTTGCTGCATCCTTTTGTCTCCTGTCTCCTGTGCCCTGCCCAGTCCAGATGTCAGATAACCCAGCTTCTAGGGTCTTCTTGTGTAGGTCCGGTCTGCTGTATGTTACCGAGCAAAGTACCATAAGATTCAAACACTTAGTCACCAAATATTGATAGGCTTGACACTCATAGTCCCAAACATTTCTACTCACCCCCACAGCCTGAATTTCAAACTCCATTTCCCCTTGTTTATAGATAGCATTGCCATCTCTCTCCCACTCTCTGAAACTCTCCATCCTGCTGACCCCAGTCAAATCTCGGTGGAAAAATGATCTTTCCTTACCACTGCCAACCCTTCTTGTACATCCAGTGAAAAAACAAAACACAGTATTTGTTGGAAACCAATGGAGAGAGCTTCAAACAGCAAGCAGTCAGCAGTGGCCACTGACCAGCCTTGTGATGGCCTCTCACTGGCCTAATGAAGCCCACATTCAAGGGGCAGTTGGCTTATCCCAGTCTTCTTTTTGGGGAGATGGGGGTCTTTCTCTCTTTGCCTTTGCTTTTGTCCTTTTCTTTTCTGCAGTCTCTAGACTCTTGATCTTTTAGTGTTTCTTCTTTTGCTAGACCTTGATTTCTCCTCCTCCTGGAGGCCTCTAGAATCAAGTATGCCCTGACCCTGGGACCCTGCAGGTACAGTGTCCCTGTGCGAGGTCCAGGAAATGGGTCTCTCAGGCCATCTGCTCACCTCTGCCTTATTTCTGCTTGCCACTGCCACTCTGTTCTCTGCTACTGCCTCTGTTCTTGGCATAGGCTCCAAACTATGTCCTGTGATGTCCACACCCCCCCCCATTATACACAGCTGCCTAACCCAGTCACTACCTGGCTTCCTGGGGGGCCCTAACTTGTGTGTGGAGATACCATCCTAAAGGTACTCAAGTGAGTGAGCCTGAACATGTCCCAAAACTTGGGTTCTTCATTTTGCCAGTGTTCCCAGGGGTACACTGTGTCTCCTGGGAGAGGAGCTCATGTTGACCCTGTCCTCGTGGACCCAATGTTTTGCCCCCATTCCTGGTGAGTCATCTTGAGGGTGTGGGTTTCAGTTTTCCATTTCTTCCCTTCATTCCTAGGATGCTTCCTCTATTCCCATCCGGGCTTCAGCCTTATGGGCCTCCTTGGATGGCCCCTGTCTGTGCTGCTGCTGTGAATGCCCCCTACTGTGTGAAGTCGGTCCTTTCATGTGGCCCTGGGCCACCTCTCTTCTACATCTCATCTCTTCCCGCCCAGGGCAAGGCTGGCCTTGGGCAGCCTCCCTCCTTGCATTCTGCCCACCAGCTGCCTCCCGTAGACAAAAGTGGATTTCTAGGGCCAAGTGTGGAGGTGCACACCTATAATCCTAGCACTTCCAAGGCTGTGGCAGGATTGCCTTGAGGCCGGCCTAGGCTACATAAGTAAGTTCAACGCCAGCATAAAAGACACAGCCATATCCTGTCTCAAAAAAAGGGCAGATTTTTAATTTAATAACATTATTTGCAATGTATACCACTGAGCTATATCCAGCTTCAAAATTTTGATTTTTAAAAACATTTATTTATCTATCTATCTATCTATCTATTTTTTATTTATGGCCAGCTCAGCCTGCCCCAGGGGTTGGACTGGCATGGCATGTGTTGCCAGGGATCAAACCGTGGTCCCTGCCATTACCTAAGCTTGCCTAAACAGGTGCTTTAGACCACTGATCCATTTTGCTGGCACTAAATTTTGATTTTAAATGACTGAAAGTAAGAATGTGATTATGATTCATTTGGACTATTGTTTTATCTTTTAGAATGAACTTTTGTACTTTGTAGGATGTTTTCTTTCTCCTTTTATTTTTATTATTTTTTTTGTCTTTTTTGAGACAGGCTCTCACTATGCAGTTCAGGCTGGCCTTGAGCTTACTTTTATAGCCCAGGCTGGTCTTGAACTCACACCTATCCTCCTGCCTCAGCCTCCCAAGTGCTGGGATTACAGGCTTATGGCCGTCTCAGCCCACCCCGAGGGCTGGGCTGGTGCAGCTGTAGTGCCAGGGATCGAACCACGGTCCCTTAAGCCAACCAAGCTTTCCCAAGCAGCCGCTTTAGACCACTGAGCCATCCTGCCAAGCCCTGGAAGACCCTGTCTTAAAAAAAAAAAGTTCAACATGCTCATTTAACAAAAAGAATTCCAAGGTAAACAGCACATATGTGAGAATGCTGTAGCTCCAAGTCCTCCCCGCTTGTATGTGAATGCCCAGTATTTTAGTTCTATTTCTATCTTGATATCTTAATCCATAATTTGGACACTAGCTTATATAATTCACGATTATTTCAATTCTACATATTTGACTTTGCTCATTCTTTTGGCATTTGCCCTTTCCCCTTGCAATCATTTTTCTTCCTGATGTATATTCTTTTTTTAAAAAATGTATTTAGTATAGGGTCTACAGGGTTTCACTGCACAGATCAGACTCTTAGTGTTTCTCCTGTTTTCATTCTCCCAAATGCTTGGATTACAGGGGTGTGCCATGCCGAGTCTCAGAGGCTTTCTGTTTACCTGGGGGGCAAGGCCAACTTGGGGTGCTGGGGATCTAACCTTAGTGTCTTACTCTTCTCTGTTGATAGAACAAATATCCCACACCCAGGATGAAGGAAGGAAAGGTTTATTTAGCTCACAGTTACTGGAGGTTTCAGTCAATATTCGGCTGACTCCAAGGCAGAGAGGCACACGGCAGAGAGTAGCAGTTTGTGTTGGGGGAACAGCAACAATATGGTGACAGAGGCAATCGAACAACCGTGGGAACAGAGCAACAGCAAGTCTGTCTCTCTGTCTCTCTTTATTTTATTTATTTACTTATTTATTTATTTATTTACTTATTTATTTATTTTTGGTGGGACCAGGGTTCAAGCTCATGACTTTGCACTTGCCAGGCAGGCACTTGTGCCACGGAGCTATCTCCCTGGCCCCACTGTCTCTCTTTATATTACATTCATGCTCTCTGCCTCATCCTATCTGCCCTATACCACACCTATAATCCTAGCAGTACTTAGACCCATAATCCCATCATTACTAAAACACATAATCCCAGCAGATCATGAGTCAAGTCTCAAACTCTAGAAGTCCCTGCTGCACGAGGCCTTAGGGGAACAACTAGACATAAACCGTAACACCTGGTCACTGGGCTTGCCTAAGCAGGTACTTTAGTCGGCTGAGCTATCTGGCCGACCCCTGCTGGATATTCTTTAGAAATTCCTTCAAGTTGCCTTTTCTTAAAAAAAAAAATGTATTTGGTACGGAGTCTGCAGAGTCTCCAGGGTGTCACTACATAGACTGGACTTGTAGTGATTCTACTATTCTCAGCCTCCCAAGCACTGGAATTACAGTCAAATTGCTTTTTCTTGTTTCAGAACTTTTGTTTGTTTATTTATTTTTATGGCTGGCTCAGCCTGCCCTCAGGGCAGGGCTGGCACAGCATATGGTGCTGGGGATCGAACCGTGGTTCCTGCAGCCGCCTAAGCTTTCCTAAGCAGGCGCTTTAGACCACTGATCCATCCTGCCAGGCCCCAGTTGCTTTTTTTTTCTTTTTTTTTGAGGCAGGATTTCACTGTGTAGTACAGGCTGGCCTTCAATTCACTTTTGTAGTCCAAGCCGGCCTCGAACTCAACGGATCTTCCTGCTTTAGTCTCCTGAGTGCTGGGATTATAGATATGCACTACCACACCTGGCCCAAATTGCTTTCTTTGTTAGTGACAAATTCTCTTAGCTTTTGTTTGTCAGAAATTTTTTTTTGGCTGGGTATGGTGGCACAGGCTTGTAATCCCAGCATTTGGGAGGCTCAGGCAGGAGGATCATTGCAAGTTTGAGACGAGTCTGGGCTACAAAGTGAGCTCAAGCTTGGCCTGAACTGCATAGCAAGACCCTGTTGCAAAAAAGACGACCGCCCCCCAGTAAGACAACCTCCTCCTCCTTTTTCTATCTGTTCCTCCTCCTCCCTCCTCTTCCACCTCTTCCTCCTCCACTTCTCCCTCTTCCTTCTTCTGAGGATTTAATCCAGATTCTTTTTTGGGATACAATTTTGCTATATTGCCCAGATTGAGGTTGAATTTGGTCTTTCTGTCACAGCTAGGGTTACAGGTGCGCACAACTATGTCTGGGTTTGACATTTTATCATATTAAGTCTTTCAACCTATGAATGGGAAGCTTTCCCATTTACTGGTATCTAACTTCTTTCAGCAATTTTTTTTGTTTTAAGTTTTTCTTTGTTTCCTTTAAATTTATTCTTAAAAATTTTATTGTTTCTTTCCTTTTGAGATTATTCATTATGTGCATAAAAATGTGTTTTATTTGGTCTTGCATCCTGCAACTGGGAATTTTGTTGTTTTGAGACAGGCTCTCACTCTGTAGTTCAGGCTGGTGTTGAACTGACTGACTACCCAGGCTGCTCTAGAACTTGTGGAAATTCTGCCCTGGCCTGCAAGTGCTGGGATTGTAGGTGTGTACCACCACACCTGGCTTTGTGATTGGGGTTTTTTAATATAAAATTTCCCCTTACTCCCCTTGGAAGTTTGGAGCATTTTTTTTTTCTTTGTACTCTGGTGTTTTGAGATTTTACGACAATGGGCCCGATGTGGGGCTCCTTTTAGCCACTACAGTAGATGCCAGGTGAATCTAATGGAGTCTTAAACAAAATTTCTTTCTCATTTTTAGCCTTGCCTTCCCCTTGACTTCCAGCGCTATCTGCTCCCGATCAGTTTTGAGACTTTTGGAGTACATATTAGGTTCTTCATAGGTTCTCATTTCTGCTTAAGGATTTATGCTTTTTAGCTCTGGGAAGCTGTTTACCACTCATTCACTTATTTTATTTTTAGCTTTCAAAATCGTGTCTTGCTTCACTCTCGTTCTTATGATTGAGTCATGCCATTTCAGTTGGCTTTCCATGAGCTGTCTTTAGTCCTCAGCTCTTTTTCTTCTCAGTGCGTGTTTGTAGTAGTAACAGCTCCATTCCTTTGCACAGTTGGCCTGTGTATATGGCGCATCTTAGCCTCTTATTCCTGTGTTCATTCCCTTTCTTGCCTATCTCCCCCTCCATCTCTTGATCCTCTTCCCCTCTGACAAAGATCAATCTCCCTAATTCTCATTATCTCTTATTTTGTTCCTTATTTATATTTATTTGTTCTTTTTCTGTTTTTCTTTCTTTCTTTCTTTTTTTTTTTTTTTTTTTTGGCTTTTTGAGACAGGGTCTCACTATGCAGTTCAGGCTGGCCTTGAGCTCACTTTTGTAGCCCAGGCTGGTCTCCAACTTGCACCAATCCTCCTGCCTCAGCCTCCCAAGTGCTGGGATTACAGGCGTGCACCACCATGCCCGGCTCTTTTTCTGTTTTTCATATAAGAAAAAACACAGTTTTTTTGTGTGTGGGTGTAGTTTTTAGGGAAGGGTCTGCAGAGTGTTCAGGGTCTCACTACTAGATCAGACTCATAGTGATCTGCCTGTTTACAGCCTCCCAAGAGCTGGGATTTCAGGAATGCGCCACCATGCCCAGTCTCAATTACTGTCTCAGGGCGCCCTATGGGTGGGGCCAGCATGGCAGGCCCAGGGACCAAACCCCTGGCCCCTGTGATTGCTTTGCAGGTGCTTTAATCCACTGACTGTTTGGCTGGCCCTAAACTATGCAGTATTTAAGCTGATATGTCTGATTTATTTCATGTGATGTTATGGTCTCATGGTGCAGCATTTTCTTACCACACCTGAGCCATAGGTGTTTTAGCTCATCAAATTTATCCTTCTTTATGGCAGAGTACTGCTCCATGCTGTGTGAAATCCATATTTTCTTTATCCATTCATCTGGATGGATATTTAACCTGCTTCTGAGATGTAGTTATTATTAATTGTGCCACTGTAACTATGGGCATACATGTATCACTATAATAGGATGGCTTTTATTTGTTTGGGAAAATACCTGAGAGGGGAATAGCTGAATCAGATGGAATTTCTAGTTTCAGTTTTTTAGGGAATCTCCACACTGACTTGTATAGTGGTTGTACCAGTTTACATTTCCACCAGTAGTACAGAAGGGTTGGCGGAAATGTAAGCTAGTACAACCCACAGCCTCTCTAAGATTTGATCATACTGTTTTTCTAATAATATGGCTTTAGTAAGTAAAAAACCAGCAGGTATATCAGATGTTAATTAGTTGTTATGTGCATGAAAAATTAGTATAGATGCTGTTAAACAAGTAACAGTTTGGGGATGACAACCTCTCTTTTTCACATAGGAAATTCTTAGACACCAACTAACCTGGCCCATTACTTAAACAATTTGAGAATATAATTTTGGGCAGACTTTGAGGATCTATATCCAAAATCAGAGGTTAGAATGAAGAATTTCATGATTAAGGCAAACAATTGGTGATGCTTGTCTTCAGTTGTTACACATGAATGTTCCTTGGTAAAACCATTTCAAAAACATGGAAACAAAGCTTTGGAAACTGGGTGTGGGGGAGGGGTTGAAGGGAAGGTAGGGGAATGGGGAAAAAATCTTGAACAAGTTATATCATGTACAGGTGCAAATTCTCTATGATGAATATGATTGCTATGTCTGTCTGAAATGCACCAATAAAATCTAGTATAAAAACTATGTTTGGTTTCCTTTAAAATAAACTGTGGTGGGCACAGAAGAATATAACATTGTGTGTGTGTGTGTGCATACATGTGTGCCTTTGTTACTGATGAAACAAGTGGCAAAAGTGACATGGCTATGACGACACTAGATGACACAACCTGAGGGACCACTGCTGTATGTGTAGTCTGTTGTCAAGTGTCATGTTGCTATTCAACACATATCTGTATATATACATATAGACTATCATATTCATTATAAATATAACATTATATGTAGGTTCAATTTTGAAATAGTTTGACTCACAAGACACAAAAACAATAGAGTTCCTATATACCTCCCCAGCTACCTTTCCCAAGTAATAAATTCACGAAACACAAGACAGCTGACATTTCAAAGACCCGAGCCATAGGGTGTTGTAGCTCATCAAGGTTTCTAAAATTTATTCCTGAATGTAAACTCTTAGAAAACAAAATATTTGAGCTGTACTGGCTTAATTTTCACAGAAATACTTTACTACTACTTTTTTTTTTTTTTTTTTTTTTGTCATTTTGAGACAGGGTCTCACTGTGCAGTTCAGGCTGGCCTTGAGCTCACTTTTGTGGCCCAGGCTGGTCTCAAACTTGCACTGATCCTCCTGCCTCAGCCTCCCAAGTGCTGGGATTACAGACATGCCCACTACGCCAGGCTTTACTTCATTTTTATTGATTATCCATGCTTTTTCTAAATGCTTAAAGACTATAGAGACTGTCCACTATTATTCAACATTCCTTTCATAAAGGCTCATATGATAAGTTTTGCCCAGAAATTGGGGCCAAGAAAATGTCTGTTTCTCCAGGAAGTAACTTCCTTTTGCCACGCAACAAGAGCTATGCCAGCAGCCACATTTCTTCATTTCCCTTTTTGCCTGGGCTATCAGAAATTCAGAGGTAACTGCAGTAACTTAGTTCATTGAATATTTCTCATAGAATTCTTTCCCTTTCCCTTTAAATGCTTTATCTTTTTGTCTTTAATTGTACAGCTCCATAATTCCTTATCCACAATTCCAAAGATTTAAAAATAGAACACTCTTTTAAATGTAGGAAGCTCAGTGTGAATATTCATGTCACTACAGAATATGAATGTGTTTGATTGAAAGCACTACCCCAGACCCCTCTGGGGATGTTACACAATCTACAGCATGCTCTTCCTATGAGCAGAGAGAGTCTGAATTCTGAAATGTAGCTGACCATGAGGATTTCAGCCAGGGACTGTGGACTGAGAGTGAATGCTGGAAGGCCCTTACAGATCTCTTAGGGAGCAGGTATGCAGCATGGAGAGGCTCCCAGAAGGCCATGCTGGATGTGACCTAATACGGGAAGAAGCCAAAGGGAGACTGCTTATGGCTGTTCCTGGCTGTACCACTTAACCTCAATGCCCATCTCCTGGCAGTGACATTACCTGTCTCTGAAACTTCTTGTGGTTGTATTTTCTTGGACAGTTTCAGAGCTGCTTCAAGGTCGTAGACTTGAGAGCGAGTGAACTTCAGCTCCCTGCGGAGCTCATTAATTTCCTTGATCAGAGAGACATTTTCCTTTAGAAAAGGAGGAAAGAGAGTGAATATGGATGAATGGTGGTGGACACAGAGCTTGCGCTCCTGGGCTTGAGGGCTGAAATGGGCAGGCTTGGGTTTGGATTCAGTTTAACTCTCTGGATCTTCTTTGGGGGCATAAATTTTTTTTTTTTTTTAAAGATGAGGCCTAGCTACATTGCCCATGCTGTCCTTGGACTCTTCGTCTTTCTGCCTCAGCCTCCAAAGTAGCTGGATTGCAGTTCTGTGCCACAGCTGCCAACAGGGCATGGGTCTCTATCCTGCTCACTGCTCAGCCTCCCAGCATGCCAGTGAGCCTCGATTGCTTTCAGGTGGACTCGGCACCCTTCCCATTCAGCCCAGCTGTTTCAAATTGACAAGGATGCTTTCCTGAACACTATTTATATGACTGTAATGTATTCAAACATTGTAACGACCTATGACTAGCTTCTATTACAATCACAAGGATAGCTGTGTCCTTGTAACATTTCAAACATTTTGTATTCATTATCACATTTCTTCCTTCCAACAACCTCACAAGGTGGGTTACTGTCAGATTCACTCTGCATGCGTAGGTGAGGCAGGGCATAAAGGGGAGTGTGCCTGGCTCCTCCATGACCACTGACACCCACCCTACTTTGGCACTGCATTTACATTACCTCAGGTCCAATACCTAACATTAGGGTGACCAAAGACACAACCAAAAGTACAAGTTGGCCTCCCTAAAAATAGTTCTCCAAGGTTTCTTGGGTTCTGAGATCACAACGAAGCCAGCTATACATGCCTTGGGAGCTCTGTGAATTGAAAATGTGAACACAACGGGATTGCTGAACCCTCTGTATATGATGGCTCCCTGCTCAGTGTTGCCTAAAAAAATCCCTGACCCTCTGTGGAGCAGGAAAAATCTGACCTGAGGTTCATCAAGTGCTAAGACCGAAAATGGAAGAGAGACTGGATGGGGGATGCTGAGTTTCATAGAGATTTCTAGGTTGAGCTGCCTTAGGCCTCTGGAAATGCCTGCTGTCCCCATCAGGTCCTTTAGACATCCGTGTTGTGTAGAAAGAGAAGGGAATGTCAGCAGCACCCCCTACTGGCTGGTGCTGAGCAGGTGCTTTTAGGAACAGGGGAGCCTTGCAGAACGGAAAAACCAGGCGACAGATGCGTTCTCTGAACTTGGAAACTTCGCCTTGGCGGTGTCTCCCTGGAGCCCACAGTGTGGGGTAGCCATCTGTCCAACTGCATGATGAGCTCCATCCTGGAGTCCTCCTCCAGTCTTCTTACCACCTTTCTCCCATGTCTAACCTGGCATTTCTGTTTGTCATCCCACTCTTGAAATACCTTTGACATCGCAGTGTTTATCCAAGATGCTTTCCTTTAGCCTACACATGACAGCCACCTCCTGACTGGCTCCCCACCACCTGTTTCTTTCTCCACAGTCTGTCTATTCTGCCCACTGAGTTTATGAGACATAGATAAACATGCCAGCCCATGTAAGAAGCCTTGGGAAGAGTGTGTTCTGGGGGAGCTTTATGCTTTCTGGCATGCTGTGAAAAGCCCCTTCTGGTATGGCCCTAGGATATCTACCCTTCTATGGGCTCTTTTCTTCTTTCTTAGATGCTCTAGAACAAACTAAGGTCTGTGGCCTCATGGGTCTGTAGCCACCCCCTCCCCAAACCAAAAAAATACCTCTCCTCTGATTTTTCTTGGCTGTTCCCTCCACCTGGAAGGCTCTTCTCCCAGCTGGTCCATAAGCATCACCCTGAGCTCAGTTTAGCTGCCACTTCCTTTCAGAAATCTCCCGTGGGTCCTCAAGGTACCGTCGATCCTCACTTGCCCTGTGACCTCAGCCCTGGGCTCAGTGCATGGAGTGGTGACTGTGTTTGTCTGATCCAAGTTCCCTAAGCAGGAGCTCTCTGCAAGGAGGAATTCTTACATTCATTTTGGATCTTCCACGGCTCACACAAGGCTTGCTGGGCAAGAAGCACTCAAAAAATGTGAACTGAATGAGTGGAATGTGTCCTAGATGTTTGTATGTCACAGCAACTCTGGTTTCCATATCTGCCAGTGTGCTGGGGAATGGTGCGGGGAGGCCTGCATCTCCGATCTGGATATACAAATGAGATAGTGGCCTCGTTTTTAGTTTCTAATGAGCAGCTCTCAGGATGAAGTGCCAGTGCCATGTTGCCTGTTGCCACAGCTTCAGCCAGGCCTCGGCTAACCCTTTCCCTGGCTATAATCAGCAGGGACAGAGGTAGCTGCTCTGTCTTCTTTTCTACCCTCAGCCCCACCCACTTGTGATAGGCTTCTGGGCTCTCCCACTGCTCCTGAGTATGTTTTTTGCTGGGGAGGACGGAAGGGAGATGGCATATTTGAATGCAGACTGTGTACCGGGCCAGTACCTAGTAAACCCTAGGTCAGTATTTTCCTCTGTTTTTTGCAGGTAAGGAGGTAGCTTTTGTAGAAGCCAAAGAATTATTCATAGCTCCCTAGTCAAATTCTATCAGAAGCAGCATAAGCCGGATGTACCTAGCAGCAGTGCCTCTCTCTTTCAGAGCCCTATGTAGAAATACCATTCCAAGCTTAGCTTTGCCAGTGAGGCCCTTCCACCTGGCCTGGTCTTGGACCAGCTCCTCTCCTTCAATTTTGAATAAACTTTAGTATCCAGAACTGTGACTGAAAGTTTTTTCTTTAAAACATCTTAACATTCTGCAAACTAAATCTTACATGGAGCCTCATTGTGATCAGCAGGAAGCCTCTCAGTCTGGAAGCCCTGCCCTGAGTCCTTTTTCTGCTCCCTGTGGTTGTCTAAGCCACTTCTGTGGGTCCACAGGACTTCATGCACCACTCAGGGGTTTAGATGCCTGAGAACTCCTTTGGGGGGATTGCTCTTATTGCCAGCTCCCTCTGCGGGCCACTGATGGGGATGGGGCTGGGCAGGAGTCTTGCTCCAGTCTTGGTTTCCTGCCCCTGACTTGGCCCAGCAACCTCTCTAGGACTGGGGGAGGGAAAGGGAGAACCAAGGCCTGGCCCCAAGTCCATGTGAACGCTTGCCACTCTGGGCAGCCTGCATCTTCACTTTTCCTTTCCCTCCTAGGCCTGACCCCTGAGGTCTATGTGTTGGTAGCAGGACAGCAACAAGCTCAACCATGTCACCAGCTGACAGCTGCTCCTTTGTCCCACCGCCCAGCTTGCTGCAGTGCAGAGGGGTGTCTCTGAGCTCGGAGCCTTGTGGCCATTAGCCATGGCTCTGTGTGGCGCTGCTGGGGTCTTAGTAAGTGGGTCCACTCTTCCTTCCGGACCTCTGAGTGCTCTTGTGGTCAGAGCAGGATGATGGTGTGATGCAGGGTGTTGGGACCGGCTGAAGGCAGCATGGGAGCAGCCATGGGTTCCAGGGCGCTTTGCACAGCCATGTCAAGAATGCCAACCTAGGATCTGGCAGCAGCCGAGGGGCAGCCTGCCCTAACACTGTAATTAGGGCATTAAAGAAATGTAAATGTAAAAAGACACCTGCTTTATAAATGTGATTTTGATGTTCTCTTCTGATACCGCTCATAGTAATTACCTCAGATGATACTGACGCTCGGGCAGAAATCCGGCAGAAGCACCCCAACCAGCAGCGCTGATAAGGTGCTTAAGTGGGGGTGAGGGCAATGGGGCCAGGCTCTCCACACAGCCCTGCGTAGGATTCGAGGTGCATGTGGAAAGCTCATTAAATCAGAGCTGGGGGTGGGGGGTGACTCAGGTAGGTGCGGCTACTTGTGGACCAAGAGATAGGGGTAGGGACCCGAGGCACCAGAAAAGTGAGATAAGGCAGGCACAGACAGGCTTTCCTCGGCAGGGATGAGCTGAATAAAGAGGAGCAAAACAAAGTAAGGTCAAACAAGAGTTGGAAACAGAGGCGGCAAGAGGGAGAGAGCGACTTAGCACAGCTGAGATAACCTGGGGCGAAGGTCCCAAGCCACATGGGGCGATGAGAGGAGTGAGAGAGGACACGTGCATGCTTTAGGCAGCAATATAGGGTGACAAGGGACTGGGGCGCCTGAGATTTGGAGGACACTGGTGGGCATGGAGATGCTCAGAGCAGCTCTGTGTTGGCAAGCGCAAGGTTGTGAATTCAAACCCCGGTCCTACCAAAAAAAAAAAAAAAAAAAAAAAAAAGACAAAGGGAAAGTTGGTGGGCCCCCAGACCCCAGATAACTAGGAACCCTGAGGATGGGGCCCTTAGAGGCCCCCCATTCTCCCATCTCTGACAGCTCAGCCTCCCAGAAAAAGGGGTGTTGTTCGTGTCGGTACCTGCATGATGCGAACGTAGTCAGTCCGATGTAGCTCGCTCTCCTTCACCACCTTCTTCTTGAGAGTGGCCAGGTTTCTCTCCAGATGCTCCCTCTGGCGGGCATACTCCAGCTGCAGGTCTGTGTTCAGCCCTGCGATCTCCACCTGAGAGGGTGTAGCGATTTCTCAGTGGGGGAGGGGAGGCTTTGGAATGCACAAGTGGCTCAGGGCACTGCTGGGGGGCCGTGGTGGTGGTGGGGGGAGGCTGCTCACCATGTCTGCCCGCTGCACATAATTTTCAAAGAGACCTCGGACCTTGTCCTTCAGCAGGTGGGGCTCCTGGATGTAGGCCACACAGTTGTGAAGGTCTGTCTTAAACCGTTTGACTAGGGCTTCCAAGTCCCGCTCCTGCAATTGGATTTTTAGTTTTGGCACTTCAGGCTGCTCTGCAGGTCGAGATGCAGGGGCTGGATGCAAAGGCTCCTCACACAGAAAGGGACAAGAGCAGCCCTGACTGGGACTTACAGCCACCCACACTCAGCCACACTAGGCATGGAATCCTGTGTGGCACAGATCTGAGTGGATGGCATTGAAACCTCTGTGCACCTGCCAGGCTGGGCAACTAGCCTCAGGGCCGCAAGGGTGGCTCAGGGCCTCTTTTTCTTCACAGCACTGGGGATGGAACCCAGAGTCTTTGCACTGAGCTATACCTCAAGCTGTTTATTATGTTCTTATTTTGAGACAAGGTCTCTTAAGTCACTAAATTTTCCAGGCTTGTCTCCGACATGCAATGTTCCTGCCTTAGTTTCCAGAGTGCTGAGATTACAGGTGGGTGCCACCATTCTTGGCTCCAGGGTTTCATGTTTCATTTTATTTTTTATTTTTATTTTTATTTTTTTTCTTTTTGAGACAGGGTCTCACTGTGCAGTTCAGGCTGGCCTTGAGCTAACTTTTGTAGCCCAGGCTGGTCTCGAACTCACAGCGATCCTCCTGCCTCAGCCTCCCGAGTGCTGGGATTACAGGCGTGCGCCACCATGCCCGGCTCATGTTTCATTTTAAAGAGTGAACACACACACACACACACACACACACACACACACACACACACACACACACCCACCAAGAGCCAGGCATATGGCACATGCTCATAGTCACAGCACTCAGGAGGCTGAAGCAGGAAGAATACTGGGTTAGAGACTAGCCAGGGGTACAGAAGTGAGTTCAACGCCAGCATGAACTACATAGTAAGACTCTATCTCAAAAATAAAAAATAAAATAAAATAATGAAAAACATAAAAGGAAGCTTAAGCAGCCACCCACATTCTTGTAGAGTCAAGACAGATGATACAGTCTTTCTCTGCAGAACCCAGCCAGGCTGTTCACATTTACCTCTGGAGCACATTCAGAACTACTGCTCGAATGGGTGGGGAGGAAGTCCCCGCAACCAGGTAGATTGCTTCATTTATACATTGGGATGAGCTCCCTCTCCTCAGTCATGATTTCTCTGAATTCCATCCTCCTCTCCTATAATCTAGAGGCTCTCTTGTCTCCTTCTTTCCATATCTCTTCTCCAGATCCCACAATTTTCCACCATGTGTTATACTATACACTTGCTATACAACACCTACCAGCCTCCCCAGCTTGTGAGGAGAGGGACCTAAATCCATTTATATCAGTGCTAAAGCTTATAGTATTGTCTTGCTCAGCAGTAAATGCCTGATGTGGAGGATGGTCTCTGAGGTTCTCCTAGCCTTGACAGTTCACTGACTACAAATGACCTATCTAGCTAGGCACATTCCCTCCTAGGCCAAAGAAGCCAAAGGCTAAGAAAGTTCCTATTTAACTGGCTTCTCACTTGTGATCACTGTACCCAAGTCACTTTGTATTCCCAGCTGGACTCAGTCATGTACCCTTGCATGGGCCAGGAATCAGGCAGGGCTGGGGGAAAGAAAAGCATATGAGTTAAAATGGGAAGTGTATCTTAGCAATGGGCTGGCTGTCTCTAAGAAGCCAGCTGTCCATTGCAGGCAGGTGCCAGATCCTGAGTCCAAGAACTGCCAGACTCTGAAAATCCTCACACCTTCTGTCTCTCTTTGCGCATCTCCTGATCCGTGGCTCTCAGTTTCTGCCACAGCTCCGTGATGTTCAGCTCCAGTTGCGTGTTCTGCTTATGGAAACGCTCCAGTTCAGCTTCCATCTATAGAGACAAGAGAAAAGTCAAGACCAAGGCAGCAAAAGAACGCAAATCACATTTAAGAACTGGAAACCTGGACTGGGTGAGATGGCTCAGCGGTCTAAAGTGCCTGCTTAGGCAATTGTAGGGACCACGGTTCAATGCCCGGCACCACATGCTGCACCAGCTCCACCCTAGGGCAGGCTGAGCTAGCCATAATAAAAAAAAAAAGGAACTGGAAACCTTTGGTGGGATAACACCTTTCTTACTACTTCCTGCCAGCCTGAAAGCTCCCACCTCTTCAACTGATGTCAAGGTAGGGCTGCGGGTTTCTATAGCTGAGCTGGGCTTTTCCTTGCCAGCTTCCCTTCCCTAGCCTGAGCTATTCTTTCCCAGTCTTGTATTCCTTCTAACTTGGTAACTCTCAAGGACTGAAATCTCAACCAACACGAGGCAGGTTCTCTGGAGAAGCACCGGTCCTGCTCTGTGAGGCTGCCTGAATGAAACTTGTGCCTTGGGAAGTGTAGTCATTCTAAAGCATAATTTGGGGTAGATTCTAAAGCAGAGTTTTAAGACCCTAGCATGGCATGGAGCCATCTCCAGTCTAAGGTATAAAACAGAAAGGAGGAAGCTAATAAGGAACCTTCCTTCATCATTCTGTTGAATCAAGAAATGCTACCAGTGAGCTTCTGAAATATTTTCATCACTGCATGTCTGCTAACTAAAGATATGTGACTATTAGCAGGAACTTCTGATCAGGCTATAAGCATTCAGTGGACCTCATTCCTGCCCAAAGCAAAGGGAAGTGTTTCATTTGTACACAAGTGCAAAGGGACACTAGTACTCCTGTTAGTAGGAAGCTGGAGGTGGAGCAGTTCTCCTTTTGGGGCTGTGGAGTAGCCCCTATGCTCTGTGGCCAGATTTTGACTGTTGTATCCTGTGAGCTTGTAGAAGCCCTACTGGACCACATCCACATTCTGAACATGGGAAAGCAGCTTTTAGAAGACTGCTTTCTTCATTATTAGAAGCATTTTATTAGGCACCATAGTTCTTTGACACACTGGCATAAATGTAACTCAGTAAATATCTGATGAATGAATGAATGAATGGCAAGTACGGTGGGCAGAGGGATCAACAGTTAGTGATGTGGAGGGGCTGGAAACATCTGTCTCTGGAATAGCGATAAGACAAACAGGCAGTGCTGGCAGAGCTATGCAGGGCCACCCTAGGGAGAAAGCATAGCAGGGGTGAGCACTGCACAGCTAACGAATGTGCCATTAGAAAGGGCTGTCCAGCTCCACAGGCTTGGAGACACACAATGGATTAAGCAGGGGTTTCTGTCTTCAAGAAGCTGCAAGTCTGAAGGGATAAAAGAAGTAAGTTAGACATTAAGGTAGAAGGGGATAAAGACTGTATATTCAAGGTGAAAAGTGTCCTGTGTATGCACAGGGCAGTGAGCAGCTGGCCCCTAGGGGACCTATCTGTGGGGCTTTGTATCAAGGCCAAGAATTGCAGGATTGCACAGGAGGATGGACAGCAGGTAGTGCAGGGCCCCATATAGAGGAGCAGAGGTGTGGTGGCCTGGCACGTCTCTGCAGTGGGGGCCCTGGAACCTGAGGCTGCAAGGTGGGAGGGGAGAAGGGCTGAGGACACCTGGGCTGGTGACACAGGGCAGGGACTTAAGTGGCAGGAAGTGTGGCCTTTATCTTGAATGTTCAGGGAGCCGCTGAAGTGTGTTTTACCAGAATTGGCAGGAGTGGAGAGGGCCAGATAGAGAGGTTTTACCAGAAAGAATGAGACTGGAGCCAGGCAGACCTGCTGGGCCCCAGAGAGATGATGGTGTTCTGGACCAGAGGTCTGGCATGTGCAAGAGAGAAAGGGGCTTCTCCTTTCCGCCTTTGTAGGGCTCCTGAAGGTCCTGCCATGCTTACAGCTGTGCCTCGTTCTCTACTGTTTACATCTGCCAGCTCACTCCCTCCAAAGGCTCAAATTATGCTGAGGATAAAATAATTTGTTTTATACAAAACTTGTGAAATTTGAGTATTTGCACCACCAGAAGACTAGCTCAGTAGGTGGTAGCTGCCACCCTTCCCAGCATGGAATTCCATCTACTTTTTTTGTGGTACCAGGGATTGAGACTCAGTACCTTGTGCTTTCAGGTAAGCACTTATTCCATTGAGCTATCTCCTTGGCACCCTATTTACTTTTTTTTTTTTTTTTCCATAAAAAACTTTTATTTATTTATGTTATGGCCAGCTCAGCCTGCCCTGAGGATAGGGCTGGTATAGCATGTGGTGCTGGGGATTGAACTGCGGTCCCTGTAGTTGCCTAAGCTTGCCTAAGCAGGTACTTTAGAGTGCTGAGTCATCTTGCCAGCCCTACTAGAGAATTTTTTATCCCCTAATTATTATTTTTTTTTTAAAGAATTTTTTATTTTTTATTCTTGTTTCAGAACTTTTGTTTGTTTATTTATTTATTTTTATGGCTGGCTCAGTCTGCCCTGAGGGCAGGGCTGGCACAGCATGTGGTGCTGGGGATTGAACCGTGTCCCTGAAACCACCTAAGCTTTCCTAAGCAGACGCTTTAGACCACTGAGTCATCCTGCTGGGCCCCTATTATTATTTTTTGTGTTGAGACAGAGTCTCACTATGTAAGTGTGTAAGTCAGGGTGACCTTGAACTCCCTATGTAGCTAGGTTGATCCGAAACTCACATCAGCCCTCCTGCCTCAGCTTCCAAGTGCTAGGATGACAGGTGTGCACCATCACATTCGCCTTCTGGTTTTTTTTTTTTTTTTTTTTTTTTTTTTGGTCTTTTTGAGACAGGGCCTCACTGTGCAGTTGAGGCTGGCCTTGAGCTCACTTTTGTAGCCCAGGCTGGTCTCAAACTCATACCGATCCTCCTGCCTCAGCCTCCCGAGTGCTGGGATTACAGGCGTGCGCCACCGCACCCGGCTTCCAACTGTTGTTAGTGTTGCTGTTGAGAAGCCCTGTGTTAGATGAGTAAATGAGTGAAAACTAAATCAATGGGGCTGGGGACAGAGAGGGACCTTAAAGCTGACAGAGAAGCTTGAAGGAAGAGATACCTGAATGAAACAAGGATACATGTTCACTTACAGAGATACAAGCTCTACCCACGAGCCACAAGCCTGAGGCTTCTTTCCTGGCGAAAGAGGAGCTGCAAGGCAGGTTGAGCCCTTACAGCAAAGCTCGCAGGCCAGAGGCTCTTAGAAGGACCAGGGCCCTGTGAGGGGAGCCTGACGGGTGAACACCAGTGACAGGGAAACACTGTGTGCAGGGAGCCTGGGGACAAGGGGGAGCCCTTAGACTCCCTGGAATCTTAGAAACACCTGCCTGTCCTGATCTTGCTTCTAATCTCTTTCCTCCCTACCTTCAGTCAGTTTGTTTCCCACTCTTCAGCTCAAGAGCCTTAGGTGACTTCTTATTCTTTTTCAGATGACGTCCAAACATCCTGGCCGACCCAAGGGCCTACAACAACTTGCAGTTTGAGAAGCATGTGGAAGACTCAGGCTGTGTCTGGTGGTGAGCAGGACCGGTGGCTGAGTACACACTGCCCTCTGGTGGCAGAATACCTAATAGCTGTGTCTCCCTGTGACTCTCTGGGCCCACACACGGAGCTGTGGGAGGGATGAAGCCCACCTCAAGGACCCACAGCAAGCTCGATGGGGGGCGCTATGGAGCACTATGCTTTTGGACAACTGGACCCTCAGTTGGGCCGGGGGTCTTCCAGGGCATCCTGTGTGGAGTGGCAGCTGCGCACATTCTGGAGACAGAGGAGCTGTGGAAAAGGTTTCCTCATTCCCTCCAGGCCAGGCAGGGACAGTGAAAGAGGAGAAAGGGTCTGAGAGGCCAGGATGTTGCCAACAGCTCTCACCTCCTGAATCTGTTCCTTCATCACCTTGATCTCATTCTCTCGAGGTTCTATTTGCTTCTTCAGTTCTTTTATTTTGTAGTCAAGCACAAACTTGAATTTCTCTAGCTCTTGATTTTTCTTTTTCAGATCATAAATTCGTTTCTCCTAGGGGTGGGATGAAAGAGAAGTGCGAGATATCACAAGGCCCTGGCACGTGCAATCCCCTTAGGACAAATGAAAAATTTTGTGACTCTCCTGCGTGAGGAGGCCGCAGATTTCTTGCTGGCATACGAAGGCCAGCACTCCCGCCAGGCTGCGGTGCTCACTCCTACGCTTCTGCACCAGGAAGTCCATTCACTCACTTGCTCATTCCCATGTAGCTGTAGATGACAGCGGCTCCCATCCTGGACTCCTGCTCTTCTACAAAGTGGCCCCAACGCTTCTCTTAGGAGATGGAATCTAATTCCCTTCTCTTGCTTCTGGTTGGACTTGTGACTTGATTATAACGTGAAGCACCTAACTGAAGGGTTGCTAGGTCAGAAAGCTAAGCAGCTTCTACTTGGCTCTCTTGGGATAGGTGGCGTGGGGGAAGCCACCTGCTATGTAAGAGGTTTGGCTGTACTGCTGGAGCGCAGGGACTCTGCTTAAAAGACCCAGCCTACCTGATTCCCTGCCAAGCTGCTGGGCATAGCAGAAAAGAAGCCGCCTTGAATGCCGATCCTCCAGGTTTCAGCTATTTGAGTCCCCCTTGGTCTTCCCAACTGAGGCCCCACACATTGGGAATAGGACAAGCCCACAGCCACATGGTCAGAGGTGAAGATTTTGGAAGGTGACTGGATCACAGGGCTCTGTACTCGGCAGTGGATTAATGCGCTGACGCCTTTACAGCTGGGTGTGTCGTGAGGTGGGGTCCAGCTGGAGGGGGGACCTTTGGCAGCATGCCTTTGGAGACTCAATCTCTTGCTCTGGTTCTTTCCCTACTCTCTTGTTCCTGGCTGCTATAAATTGAGTAGATTTCTTCTACCAGGGCCTCTGCCATGCCATTCCTGCCTGGGAGCCAGCTGACTATAGATTGGACCCTCTGAAGCTGTGAGCCAAAGTAAATCTTTTTTCCTTTAAATTGTGTATTTCAGCTACTTTGTCCCCAAAATTAGTGATTCATACCGGTAGTAGTTGCTTTTCATTACTATTTTCAGGTAATTCAGTGCATAGTAACACTAATTATAACATGGGTCTATCCATCCATCAAACATTTACTGAATGAAGATCCTTTGCCAAGTACTGAAATTCCAGATAGAAGAATGACATAGTCCCTGACCTCAAGGAGAAAACACTAACTGTGAAGGTAGATGTGTAAACAAATGTAGCCTAAAAATGTGACAAATGCTGCACAGGAGGGAGGCACAGAAGGCATGGAGTGTATGGTGGGTGCTAAGAACGATCTGTGGAACTGGCACATGGTGACTCCCAGGGCAAGTGAGAAATGAGGCTGGGGAGGTGGAGTGGGGAGGCGAGTGTCTTGCACAGTGGGATAAGGATTCCAGAACTCGTCCTGAAGGCCAGGGGTGGCGAACTCAGCCTGGGGGCCAAGTTGGCCTGTTTTGTACAATTTTATGGGAACACAGGCAAGTTTGCTCGTCTATATTTGTTTGTGGGTGGTTTCACATATGGTGCCCACAGTTGATTAGCTGAGACAGAGACAATATGGCCTGCAAATCCTACAATATTTACGATCCAGTCCTCTATTAAAAAAAAAAAAAGAAAGCTTGCTGACTCCTACTGCAGGCCATGGGGAGCTACTAAAGGATGTGAGGGAGCATGCTTGCACACTGGTGGCCCTGGAGGCAAGGTCGGGTGTGAAGTGGGAAGGCCTGGCTAGGAGACCACTGCAATTTTCTAGGTCAGGAGGCCTTGGTCTTTTCTTGTCAATAGTCTCTTTGAAAATCTGAAGAGAGCTTTGCATTTTCACCCCAAATCCCCTAGATTCATAGGCAAAATTCATATGCAGAAGTGGAATGCAGGCAGCATTCTACATAATCCTAAAAAGACTTCTTAAGGTAGTTATCATCCCCATTTTACAGATGAAAAAAATGAAGGCCTAGAGAAGTTGCCAAAGTAATGCCCAGACAATAGAAGGACCTGCAGTGGAAGCTGCTTATCTAATAATGTAAACCTCACGCTCAATCACAGGGGAGTTTTGTCTGGCTAAAGCAACAGACATAAAGTGGATAGAAAGGGTGGCATGGAATCTAGACTGGCTCAGGAGAATGATCCTAAATTCTGGATACTAGGTGTTATGCCTCCTGGGATGTGTGTGTTTGTCTGTCTTTTTGAGTGTTCTGTGAGAAAGGGAGCCTAAGAAGCAGTACCAGCTTCCTGGAGGGTATCCATTAGTTACAGGGCCAAGCCCAGGAGTCTGTCCCTGACTAGGTGACCATGTAGACAGTGTGGCAGGTGAGCTACCTTTGGCCTGCAGACCTGTGCTACTCTAGGATGCTGGAAGTGGAGGGTAGGGGTCTGGAATCCACCGACTGAGGTTCTTAATCCAGACTTGGCTCCTGTACTATATGACCCCAGACAGGATACTCAACATCTTAGGACTCAGTTTTCTGAGCCATTAATACTGTGCTGTGCACACCCCTGGCTGGTGGCAGAGGGGTGCTGTGTCGACAGTAATGAACCAGGCGCCAACCACATGGCCGCTATTTCACCAAGGCGTATTCTGGAAGCCAGGGGCCCATTCCCTCCCAGGTCCTGTCCTCATGGCACATGTCCATCTTGGCTGTAGCTGGGGAAGGACAGAAGACGAAAGCTTACCTTATCTTGAATTGTCTCATCCCTCTCCTGAATCTCGCGCTTGAGGCTTTGTATGTCCTTTTCCAGGGACTTAATGACTGCCTGCAGCTTGACCTGCTCTCCTTTCAGAGCTTCAATGTCACTGGTTCGCTCTTCAATCTCTTTCTGCAGGCTGCTGAACTAAAGACACAGATGACAACAACAAAGACCCCTCTAGTCTTTGAGCTCGTCTTGGTTCCTCCCAACTGCTCGAATAGGAAGAGCTCCTATCACTGACTGATGGAACTGAATCACCTTTCCTGTCAGCTGAAAACACCAAGCAGTCAACATTCCTGCACTTCTGGGAGTGAAGTTCTGGGGCATTTGGGACAGCTCAGTGATTTCCCAGGTCAAGAGGATGGTGGAGTGTTGTGTCTGGCGATAACCACGCCCATGCGCCTATGTGAGGAGGGCCTGTCTGCACCAGATGCAGGGTCTTCAAGGATCACACTGACCTTGAAAGGTTGTAAACAATGACCTACCAAAGTCAAAGAGGTTGACCCTACCTGATGAGGCATGTTTGTTGACCATGCCCACAAAGGGAAGTCTTGATTCAATAGTAGTACGAACTCTTAACACGAAGGAGCATGAGCTTGCTTTGAGCTTGGATTCTCTAAGACTAAATGTTTTGGGGAAAGTTGCAATTATACAAGGATCTGAGAATTAGGTCTTCCCTCACTGAACTATAAGTAGACTGAAAAATACCGGCCACACCTGTAAACAAATCCTACACATTCCATCTGTGTAGTCAGAACAGGAGCCACCAGTGCTGAGCTCACCTCCAGGCTAAGACTTTATCTGTCTCATCCTCAGACTTTATTTCCATTTCTGTCAGACCCTATTTGCCCAGAAGTGAGGGGCCAGAGAGTTGGTGTGCAGTGAGGCTCAGCACCCCTGTGAGAAGGACAGAGCCACACAGTAGCTCTTTTGGAGGATGTGCCGGGGGTGGTCAGGCTAAGGTGGGGTCATTGCGCATCTGTCAGCGCTGCTTTCCTAACCTGCACACCAGCGGTGGGGCATTTGGTGGGACCTCTGCATTGCCACCTGTTACAGCGTGTGAGCATGGCTGTGCAGAGGCTGAGAAAGGTGCCTTGGAGACAAGACTTAACTCCAAGGGGCTGCTTCTTGGGCAGAAGAGATCCTGGCGGAAACAGCAACCAGCTGAGGCCTTTGCTGTTGTTTATTTGTAACTCAAGGACATAAGGACAAATGCATAGAAGCAAAACATTTCATGACATGTACAGGAATTTTTGTCAGGGGCCAGCGCTGGAATGGGATGGCTTGTCACATGGCCCATGTAGACCTAGCTTAGGCTCTCTTAGAGAGGCAGAGGGGGCACAACAGCCAAGCAATTAGCTCGATGATAGCTTGCTTTTACGTCTGCCGACTGGCCTTGTAGATTCTGCTCTAAACTCCAAACACTGATTCCAGGAACGCAGGAATTGCTGTTCCTCAAGGTCCCTCCCTTTCCACATTTAGGCTCAACCACTTCTTTGGCCACATCTCCCCACAGTCACGCAGGGCTAGCTGTCCACGTGTCCCCAGATTCCTCTATAACACTGATCCTCCTCATTCCCAGGTTTCTCAGGGTGGAATAGCCCAATACCTTTTTCCTCATAATGCCTGTCTCCCCCTTGAGCCGTAGGTTGGATTCTTTTTCATCTCGAAGCTTCTTCTCATACTTGGTTTTGATGTCTTGGATTTCTCGGTCTTCATCTTCTTCAATCTGCTTCTTGGTCTCTTCAAACTCACGTAGCTGTTGCCTGACATCTTCCTGTGCCTGGCTCACAGGGAGGGAGAGAGTATGTCATGAGAGAGAAGATGCACGATGTCCTCATACTGAGAGGGCCTGGGTGGGACCAGCAGAAGGGCCTGTCCTGGGAATGGGAGGTGAACGTTATTAGAGAAATGGAAAAGAAGGCTGGAGATTTTTGATCTGCTCTTTTTTTTTGAACCGGGGATTGAAGTCAGGCCCTTGCGCTTGCCAGGCAAGTGCTATTCTACTGAGCTATCTCCCCGGCTTCTGACCTGTGCTTTCTCTTCTTGTATCTCTTCTTTTCTGACCAGATGAAGCCTAAGGCTTCACCACTTCAAGCACCCTCTTAACAACATTCCTATACCCTGTTTTGTTTGTTCTTGACACCGACATTGAGGCTTCTTACTTTTTTTTTCTTCATGGAACTTGTGAAATTTCACATTTATTTGTGAAATTACTTTGATTCGTAGAATTACTCCCCACCAGAATGGCAGTTCTTGGGGGACTTACTCTACTTCTAAGGCCCACTGTTGAATTCTCAGTGAATAGCATAGCTGGCACACAGCTGCCAACGAAACATGGAACACATGACGGTGTCCGTGCCCCTGCCCTCCTGTGCTTCAGCTAACCCATCCTACCCTTTCTCCATGAATGGGAGGCACAGCCTGCTTCCCCAGAATACCTCGTCCAGAAGGCTCGTTTTCTCCTGCAACTTGGCTTCATAGAACTCAGTCAGCTCCTCCAGGGCCTGGCTCTTGGTCTCATCATTGTCCCGAAGCTGTTTCTCATATTCCTCTTGCATCCTCTGGGACTTGAGCTGAAGCTCCTGGTACTTCTCATATTCTAGCAGCAACTTTTGGTTGTTGCAACACTCTGGAGAGAGTAGCAAGAGGGTGATGGTTAAGGTGAGTGAGCAGCACCAGCCTGAGGACGCCCAGGAGCCCTGGGTGTTTCCTCAGCCATTCTACTCCAGGCAGAGCAGCTGCCTCTAGTGCCTAGGGCTTGAGGACCTGTGCAGCTTTCCTGCCCGACCTTACTCTGTATCTTGTCAGGCAGCCAAACTCCCTATCTTTCCTTCTGGTCAGGTGCAGAGGGGCATTTGTGGAGCCAAGAAGAAGTGTCCTGAATATGTAAAACAGGCATCAGTAACCCTGCTTTAGGGAAGAGCAAATTGAGGCTCACTAAGGTGACCCCACCCACCTAGCAACTGAGTGGTCAATCAGGATCCATGGCAGTTTTTTCTGCTGGCAGGTCGCTGTTTTAGTAAGTGAGTGACTATACAGGGGTAACATCACAGCCAGTTCCGGAGGACACACACAGTTATTTCATAGACAACCACAGTCCCTGGAACTCCTGCTGTGTCTGAGAGACTCACAGGCAAAAACTTGCCTCTTTCTCTCACCAGTCACGCTCAGCCCACATAGCTTCTATTTTTGTGGACTTACCGAGGTCTTGCAGTTCCTGGCTTTGTTTATTTATGAGCTCTTCTATGTGTTCACGGTGATATATATCCTGCTTCTCTTTATCTGTTTTTAAAACCTACAACACAGTCACATATCCTCAGTTCCGTACACCCACTGAAGGCACCACCAGGATAAGAACTAATTTTACAAGTAACACCCTTCTTTGCTCACAAACATTTCTCAAGCCCTTATTTTGCACTAAACATTGTTTGTTAGAGCAACAAATACTCTATTACCTTTTTTTTTTTTTTTTTTTTTTGGCACTATGCTCTGCTCTGAAAGGTCTATGATTCCCTTATTTATATCCTTGCAACATGGTGAAAACCCAGACTGAAATAGGTGTGTCAGTGATTTGGCTGTGTAGTGAGTGGATTTTAGGATGCAGGAGGAATGCACCAGGATCCTCTGCTGCCTGCACACTGCTGTCAGCTACCCTCAGGTACATTACCATGTGTGTTTCTTTTTTTTTTTTTGCAGGACTGGGGTTCGAACTCATAACCTTGCACTTGCCAGGCAGTTATTTTTGCCACAGAGCTATCTCCCCAGCCCCTCTTTTTTTCTTTATTTTAAATTTTATTATTTTAAATAAGAGATAACAATATGAGAGTCTCAAAACATGTTAGTAGCACATTCGCAATAGCTGAGATACTGCATATTGTTGTCCTCACAAATGTTATACAGAGCCATGTGTGTTTCTTCTTCTTCTTTTTAAAAAATTATTTATTTATTTATTTTTGGTGTAGGGTCTTGCTAAACAGCTCAGACTCATAGTGGTCCTCCTGCCTCAGCTTCTCCAGCATTGGGATTACAGGTGTGTGCTACCACACCCGGTTCCAGTGGCTGGCTCAGCGTGCTGTACCAAGGATTGAACCTCGGTCCTTGCACTTGTCAGGCCGGTGCTTAGACTGTGGAGCTATCTCCCCAGTCCAATATCTATGCTTCTCAGTGTCTTCTCTAACTGGCAGGACATCCCCTTGCAGGCTGAGCAGGTGTCATCACAGACCTAACTTTGGCTTGGCTTATGCAGGGCACCGAATAAATGTTCATTGACTAAACTAATGAAATTATAAATGAGTAAATTGATAAATTTAATTGCCAATTTTTCTCAAGTGCTCTGGTCTATTGAGATACCACAAAAAGAACAAATAACTCTTGAATAAAAGCTTAGGGGTTTTCGATGAGGGGCCAGGTAGATGAGAATGATTTTATTTAATTGCCTGACAATGTAAATCAATATTCTGCTAGTTCTTCTCTTTCTGTGTTTTTTTGTGCTATCTTTTCATTTTGCTTTTAAAGGAATTTGCCCATATGACAAAAGTAATAAATTCTCATTGTAGGAAATTTGGAAAGTATAGAAAATTATAAAGAATAAATGTAAATTATCCACAATCCCAATTTCCAGAGATACTTACATTGTTAGCTGACTTCTGTATTTATTTTACCAAATGAATACCATTCACTGCAGAGAATTTTATATTTTACTTATCACCCTGTTTAAGTATTTCTGACACGATCAATTTTGCCTTTATTTTATTTTTTTTGAGACAGGGTCTCGCTATGCAGTTGAAGCTGACCTTGAGCTCACTTTTGTAGCCCAGGCTGGTCTCAAACTTGCACCGATCCTCCTGCCTCAGCCTCCCAAGTGCTGGGATTACAGGTGTGCGCCACCATGCCTGGCTTCAATTTTGCTTTATAACTGAACATTATATCTTTTAGTCTGGGCCTAGCTTGGGCAATACGGCTGGCCCTGTCCTGAGCAGAGTAAAAATTTGTTATTCTTGTGGCTATTGGTTCAGCCTCTCAAACAGACCTGGTTTTTTGTTTTCAAGGACTCCATTTCCTGGATAAACTTGTCGGTTAACTCCTTAATTTTCTCAGAGTAGTTCATATCTTTGAGTCGAAGTTGATACTCATTCTCCATTTTTAGTTCTTCCACTCGGGTCTTCAGCTCCAGCATTATCTGAGCCTTTGGGAGAGGGACACAGAACCAAGGGGAATCACAGTGGGATGAGTGGGAATGTTGAAACCTGCAGCCTCGACCCACGCCCTGCTGCTCTTCCCACCTCAGGCACCAGGACGAACAAGCGTCTCAACTACAACTTGTCATTCCTCCTCTCCCAGAGGGCACACAGGCTGACAGTGAGGAGACCTAGGAGCTTCTTCCTCTACCCTTACAACACACACTTAGTGAGCACCACTGCGTGCTGGTGGTCTCACTTCAAGCCAGCTTAAATGTTGTCTGCTCAGTGGGGTTCACTTGGACCCCACTGTTTAATCCTGCTACCCTTTCTCATTCCCACAGCTGCCTCTGCCCCTTTCCACTGCTTTATATCATTCCTTAGATTTGGCACTTTCTAACGTATGACTTACTTACCATGTTGTTAATCCTTTTATCTTCTCCATTAGAGTTTAAGCTCCACGAGCACTGAGATCTCTGTTGGTTTTATTTACTGATGTGCCCCAAGTACCCAGATTTATGTCTAACATATAGTGGGCACGCAAAAGATATTACTCAACTGGGGTTGCTGTTCCTGTGGAATTTATAGCTTATTGATCATCCAGCTAAACATATAATCACCAACTGTGTTAAGCCCCTGAAGTGGCTGGATGGCTCTCAGTACCGCCAACTGCCCTCTTCCTGTGATTTGTGCCTATGCCAGCCATATCCCTATTACTTTACTGCACATCCTAACTCTCTCTCTCTCTGCTTCTGGCACTTGTGTCCTGGATCTTCTTCCTCCATCATACTCACTGGTACCAAAGTATTTTTTCTAAAAAACACTACCATACCCACTACTCATTTCCTATGAGTTCATGTTGATGACAGAGTGGGTGAGGACACTGGTATTCTCTTCTCTCTCTCTCTCTCTTTTTCTTTTCTGTCTTTAGGACAGGATCTATAGGGTCTCACTACATAGATTAGACTCATAGTGATTCTCCTGTTTTCAGCCTCCCAAGTGCTGAGATTACAGGTGGGCACCACCACGCCCAGTCTCAATCACTGTCTCCATGCGCCCTGGGGGAAGGGCTGGTAGGGCACACCAGGGATAGAATCCTGGCCCCCATGCTCTGCATAAGCAGGCACATTAGTCTGCTGAGCAGTCAGGCAGTCCCTAAAAGGATTTTTTTGGTTGTCCCAGGCTGCCTTAATGGCAGGTCTGGTGCAGCATGTGGAGCTGGGGATCGAACCAAGGTCCCCTGTGCCTGACTGAGTTTACCCAAGCAGGTGCTTCGAACAACTGAGCTAACTCACAAGCCCCCGGTACTCCCTTCCTTCTTGAGCACTCTCATCACATCCTAAGCTGTCTTCTCTCATCTTTGTGGGTCTGTCTCCCCTGTGCTGGTGAGCGACTTGAGGACAGGAGCAGGATGTGTCACTGCATCCTGTCCAGCACAGCAGTGTGGACCAGGCATGAGAAAAGTACTGAGCTGAGGGATGAACATAAATTCCATGCGCAAAACTGGCAAGCAAAGAGAGACATGGTCTGGTCAGGGTACTCATGTGATCTGGTGCTGGGAAGAGGCAGAGGGAGAGAGGCCTGAGACTTGGGCCAGACCCTCCAGGCCCTTGCAGCTCATGTAGGAAGTTTGGATTTTACACTAGACAGCTTTCAAAGGTCCTTATCCAACCTGATTATGCTCACTGGGGTGTTTAAGAGCTTATTTGATGGTACTGCATAGCACGGACTATGTTACAGATGGCCTGAAGGCAAGGTGACAAATTGGGGACAACAATACAGTCCAGGAAAGAGGTGGCAAGGGCTTGAGCTGTTGTGGAGGAATGAAGCAGAGAATGGAAAGAATAGAAATGGTGACTGGATGTGGGGTGGAGGTGAGAGGATTGTGGTTGAAGATTTTTCTCCAGGTATATTAGCAGAGGTACTGGTCTTGGGCTATCTCGCTTCATTGCTTTATTCCCAGAGTGTGGCACAGGACTGGGAACCTTTGCACTGATAAATGTTCACCAGAAGAATAAGTGACCTCAGGGTGTGCCTTGGGATAGGGGGCATATTAGGAAGGAATGATCCAGCTTTTGATCACCCTCCTTCCCTCTCCATACTGTTGCAGAATGATCTCTCCAAGATGCAAATGTTGTCAAGATACTCCCTAACTTAAACTCATTAGTGGGTGCTTGTGAATTGATTTCTGAAGTCTAAATAAAGTCCCTCCTGATCTCTCTTTCTGATTCTCTTTCCAATGAATGCTCTCTGGCACACCTGTATTCTGGAGCCGCATCTATGGGAAGCATCTTCTCCAGAGCACTCCTCTATTGTCCATCAGCAACCACTCATTCTTCACTGTGGAAAGCCCTTTTCTATTTATTCTGGAAGATTCTGTTGTAGCATCACCTGGCATGGGTCAGGGTCCTTTCTGTGTTTTAAGAGCATTACTTTTTATTTTTTTATTTTTTTATAAACCCAACACTTTTTTTTCCCTTGTTTCAGAACTTTTGTTTATTTATTTATTTTTATGGCCAGCTCAGCCCTGAGGGCAAGGCTGGTGCAGCATGTGGTGCCAGGGATTGAACCGCGGTACCTGCAGCTGCCTAAGCTTTCCTAAGCAGGCGCTTTAGACCACTGAGCCATCCTGTCGGACCCTCAGAGCATTATTTTTTTTTTCTAACACTTACTATACTTCTCCACTACAATTTATCAGTCTCCCCTTCCAGGTAAAATCTAAGGGACTTCTGTGTCCCTCATTTCTGTAACCTCAGACCTCATGTAGTCTCAGGTACATAGCAGAGCCTCTGTGAATGTTAGGTGAATGGATGAATACATGACTGATGGCTAAGTGGGTAAATCCTCAGCTCATAGTTACTTAGAAAGTCACATAATCTAGTGAAAAAAAAGAGAGCTGAGGATTCTAGGGAATGTGACTTTTAAGGGACAGGTGGAAAAGGAACGAGGGAGGGAGCTAGGGATGAGAAATTAAAGAAACGGATAGGGAATAACCAGAATGTGGGCACTTGGATGCTGAGAAAGGAGGTGGTATCAGGAAGTGAGGAGTATAAACACTTAGAATTTCCTGCTTGATAGCAGCATTGTCAGGTGGTGAGGCTGTAGCTCAGACCCCTGTAGGCCTTGGGTTCAGCCTGGTGTCTCTTACTTCGTCTTTTCTACCCTATGTGAAGAAGAATGAAGAAGGAAACAGAGAGGAGACAGTATTTGCCTGCCTCAGAGAGGCCAAGCTCCCTCTGGCTCCTTTCTTGCTTTCCTCTTTCCTTGCCTTTCAGGGGGCTCTGGAAAGGACCTCCAGGAAGAGCTAGAGTTCATCCACTTGCTTTTTTTTTTTGGTCTTTTTGAGACAGGGTCTCGCTATGCAGTTCAGGCTGGCCTTGAGCTCACTTTTGTAGCCCAGGCTGGTCCTGAACTCACACTGATCCTCCTGCCTCAGCCTCCCAAGTGCTGGGATTACAGGCGTGAGCCACCACACCTGACTTGGAATTTTATCACAGAGCTAAATCCCCAACTCTTTTTAAATTTTGAGACAAGGTCTCACTAAATTGCCTAGGCTGGCCTTGAATTTGCAAACCTCTTGCCCTACACACCTGTGTAGCTGGGATGACAGCTACTACACCTAGCTACTAAACACATCCCAGGGGATGTTTATAGTGTTAGCAGGAGGGAATTCTTGGTATAGTAAAGAAGAGAAGGGCTCTAGATTAGCATATGGGTCCTACTACTTACCAGTGGGGAGTGTGGATACAGCACTCAACCTCTTTAAACCTACTTTTTGAAACGTGGAGCAAATAACAACGTTGTCTTCCTAAAGGTGTTGGGAGATTTCAGTGAAAAATAATTATGAAGCAGTCAGCATGATGCCTACAGGCTTCACAGCAAATGATGGTTATTACTACTCATAATTTTATTACTTAAAGGAGTAGGTATTGGCTTACACAAATGTTTTCTAAATATATTATTATTATTACTTTTTCTTTGGTAATACTATAAGGATTGCATCCAGGGTCTTTGCACTAAGATATATCTTTAGCACTTGAAAAGATTTCTGTTTTGAGCTGGGTCTTGCTAAGACTTGCTAAGACTTGCTAGACTTGCTAAGACTGCTAAACTTGCAGTCCTCCAGCCACAGCCTCCTAGAGTGTTGGGACTACAGGCATAGCTAACCTTTTTTTTTTTTTTTTTTTAAAGATGGTTCCATGCATTAGTAATTGCTATGGTTCACAGGTGCAAGTGGAATATTGGTTTGTGAGTATGAACTGACAAATATTTATCAACTGCTCCCCATGTGCCTGGATGTGCTAGAAACTACTGGCCAAACAAAGGAGCACTATTGCCAGGTTCCCGTTCTCCAGCAGCTGTCAGAAGAAAGCGGGATCAAAGCAGAACACACTGTACATCAGGACAGTCATGTGGCAGCAAGACAAGCACCGTGAGGGTGGAAACAACCAGGCAGCAAGGGCTGGCCAAATAGCTCAGTGGATTGAAGCACCTGCAAGAGGTGCAGGCAGCAGGGGCTCAATCCTTGGGCCTGCAGTGCTGGCCCTACCTCTGGGGCATGCTGAGAAGGCAACTGAGACTGGGCATTGCGGTGCACACCTATAATCCCAGCTCTTGGGAGGCTGTAAACAGGCTAATTACTATGAGTCTGATCTAGTAGTGAGGCCCTGAACACACTACAGACCCTTCCCTAAAATTAAAAAACAGCCAAACAAGCAAGCAAACAAACAAACAAATAAAAACAAGCACCAACAGAGCAGCCTAGCTGTATGGGTGCAGGTGAGCAGGGAGCTGTGATGCCTGTCCATGGCACAGGGTGCAGCCAGGCTCTCAGATGATCTGAAACATCAGACTGAGGACTCTGATTTCATTCTACTAAGGAAGTGCCATGTCCTTCCTCACTGCAGATTCTTACCTTCTCTTCCATGTCTATTTTAGTCACAAGCACCTCTTCAGCAAAGCCCACTTCCCTCTCTCGCTTGATTCCTCGACCATCCTTATCAAAGACCTTCCAAGTGAACAGGCAGCCGTCCTCAGCAGCGGTCAGCAGGTACTGGTCATCAAAGGTGAGCAACATCTATAGAGAAAAAGATCACGGGGAGGAAATTCACTGGTGTCAGACATGCCCAGGGTTGAGCTAGTTGCCCTGCAAGGCCTTGGACCACAAGACACTGGTGTAGGTTAGACTTGGTCCTGGGAAGAATGAGACAGGAACCCTACCAAGGCTTTCTGTGAATGGTCAAAGAAGCAATACTTTTTCTATATTTCCTGTGGGGCTGGACTCTTTAGACTCAACTATCAACCACAGTGTATACAGAACTCTCAAAACTCAGTTGGAAAACCTGAAAATCTGAAGTGGGCTGTCCATCTGAGAGGCTTCACTGAAATGGACATGCCAGACTGAAACTGTGTATGTAATAAGATGCACAACTTGTTAACCATTAGGAAATTATAAAGTAAGACCATGATGAGATATCACTACATACCTATTAGAATAGCTAAAATAAAAAAGGTAACAATATTAAGTATTGGCAGTGATGCAAAGAATGAAACACTCCTGGTAGGAAATGTAAATATTATAGCCACTCTGGATAATAATTTGACAGTTTCTTCAAAAACTAAATATCCACTTACCGTATGATTCAGTAACCATAGTCCTGGGGCATTTATCTTAAAGCAATGAAAATTTAAGTCCATACGAAAATCTGTGCATGACTGTTAGTCATGATAGTAGCTTTATTTGTGATAGCTAAAAGTCTAGAGGGCCGATGAGATGGCTCAGCAGTCTAAAGCGCCTGCTTAGGCAAGCTTAGGCAATCATAGGGACTGCAGTTTGATCCCTGGCACCACATGCTGTGCCAGCCCTACCCCCAGGGCAGGCTGAGCCAGCCATAATATAATATTAAAAAAAATTAAAAGTCTAGAAAAAATATCCTAGAATGGATGGAAGGTTAAAAAATTTGTAGGGCCAGGGAGATAGCTCAGTAGAATAAGCGCCTGTCTGGCAGGTACAGGGTCCTGAGTTCAATCCTCACCCACAAATAAACACATAAATAAATAAAGGCGCTGACCAGATAGGTCAGTGGATTAAAGCCCCTGCTTAGGTAGACACAGGGGCTGGGGGTCTGATCCCCAGCCTGCTGTGTGGGCCCTGGCCCGGAGGTGTGCTGAGACGGTGACTGACACTGGTGTGGTGGTGTATACCTGTAATCCCAGCACTTGGGAGGCTGAAAAACAGGAGGGATCACTATGAATTCAATTTGTGTAGTAAGATCCTGTACTAAATACATAAAATAAAATAAAATAAAATAAAATAAAATAAAATAAAATAAATTGTGGTTTATTTACAGTGGAGTATCCTGGAATACTATGTGGCAATAAAAAGGTATAAATTATTATACAAAAAAATGGATAGGTTTGAACAGCATTATGCTAAGTAAGAAAAACTACCCTCAGAAGGTTGATGAGTTATCAAGGTGACAAAATTATAGAAATCAAGGACAAATGCATGGTTGCCAAGGATCAGGTTGGTGGGGAGGGCGGCTGTGATTCAGGAGGGCAGCAAGAAGGTCTAGGAGGTGGCGGAGCAATTTCGTGTCCTAGTGGTGGTGGTAGCTCCATTAAGCATGCAGGGAAGGACCCAAGGCTATACATGTGTTACACACCAATCTCAGCTTTCTGGTCGCTGTTGTGCTAGGACAATGTCAAATAGAATTACTGGGGCAATTGAGTGCAGAGCACATGGGATCTCTGTGCTATCTTTAAATGTCTTATTTCATGACAAAAAGTTAAGACGAAAGGATTAACTATGAAAAATGTCTTTTCCCAATCAGTAATATGTGTCAAGGATTTTAATTTTTTTATTATTGGCTCAGCCCGCTCTGGGGGTGGGGCTGGCAGAGCATGTGATGTCAGGAATTGAACCACGGTCCCTGCAGTTGCCTAACCTTTCCTAAGTAGGTGCTTTAGACCGCTGAGTCATCTCATCGGCTCAAGGATTTTACTTTTATTTATTTATTTATTATAATTTTTTTTTCTTGTTTCAGAACTTTTGTTTGTTTATTTATTTTTATGGCCTGCTCAGCCTGCCCTGAGGGCTGGGCTGGTGCAGCATGTGGTGCCAGGGATCGAACCTCAGTCCCTGCAGCCGCCCAAGCTTTCTTAAGCAGGCGCTTTAGACCACTGAGCCATCCTGCCGGGCCCCAAGGATTTTACATTTATATATATATATATAAAATTTTTTGGTGCCGAGGACCGAACCCAGGGCTTCCAGCTTGCTAAGCTAGCATTCTACCCCTGAGCCAAATCCCCAGCCCTGGATTTTACTTTTAAAGTCCTAGAAATCTCTAGGAATCTCTGTCTAGCAAGAGTCCCTCTGTCTCAGAAGTTAGCCTTAGGAAATCATTAGATGTATATATATGTGTGCAAGGAGGATATTCATTATGGTCTATAAAATTGAAATTACCATTGAAAGAGAAGATCACAAGTTATGGCTCATCGTATACTAGGATATTTATGGCGCTGTGAGATTGCTTTTGAGGAATAGTTAGCTATATGGAAATACTTGTAATAGTGTTGTTTAACCAAAAACAGGCCACAAAAGAGTGGCCCTATGTGTTAGAGCCAGCACGGTGGACAGGAACATGTGCCATAACTGCCTGAAGAAGTTTGGTTAAACTTAGTCTTTCTATAACGTGGAAAAACCTCAGCCACCTCTAGAGGAAATGCCTTTGGAAGCACTCCTTTGTTAAAATTGCCATTTTCTCTATCATGTCTACCAGTTTCAGTTGTGTCTATTGTTTTTTAAATTTTATTTATTTATTTATTTATTTATTT
>PVJA010010862.1:0-56257 GCA_004027025.1 Myocastor coypus
GTCCCAAGACACTGCGGCTCCACAGGCAGCCCAAATACCCTCAGAAGAGCGCCTCCAGGAGAAACAAGCTCGAGCACTGTGCCATCATCAAGCTCCCCTGACCACAGAGTCAGCCACAAAGAAGATCGAGGATAACAACACACTCGTGTTCATTGTGAATGTCAAAGCCAATAAGCACCAAATCAAGCAAGCTGTAAAGAAGCTATGATATTGATATTGCCAGGGTCAATACCCTAGTCAGGCCTGACAGAGAGAAGAAGGCACATGCTCGACTGGCTCCCAGTTATGGTGCAGTGGATGCTGCCAGCAAAACTAGGATCCTCTAAACTGAGTCCAGCTGCCTGATTCTAATATATGCCTTTTTTCCCAGAAAAAAACCCCCAAAACAAATAAGAGTTGTGGCTTGGAGTTTTGACTAAGTCCTTAGCAAGGATGCTGCATTGGGTGGCATATTTTCCCCCAGACAGACAGATCACATGGCTACGGGATGGCCCTCTGCTTGCAAGCAGTGACAGCCACTCATGACATTCCTCAGGAGGCAGAAAAACTCTGCTGGACACCTTTGCCTGCATATGTGCCTCACCTCCAGGTCCTCTCCTTCTTAGAACATAAAGGAAGATGAAAAATACCATCCTGAGGAAGTCCCCCCAGCCACCTTGCTCCCAACGAGGCCTTTCACCTCCTCATCCCCAACATGAGGAGCTGCAAGTGACACAACTCATCTATGACAGCTGGTTGCTGGGCCTCTCTGATCAGCCCTTCTCCAGACAAACTGGAACTAGTCACGGACAGAAGTGGCCTTCCGCTACGTTAGTGATGTCCC
The DNA here is from genome assembly GCA_004027025.1 of Myocastor coypus. NCBI lineage: Eukaryota > Metazoa > Chordata > Mammalia > Rodentia > Myocastoridae > Myocastor > Myocastor coypus. The sequence goes on from PVJA010010862.1 coordinate 824, forward strand.
AGACCGAGCAGGATTTCTGGCTCCCCGAGTGAACTTCTTTCAAAGGACTCTTGTCCATGGTGGAACGCAAGGCTCGAGGAGTAATTTGGTCCCGGACACACTTGTTCAGCCTGTGATGAAACACAGCTACACTCACTTCGGGACAAACGCCATCCCCAGTGAATGATCCATAAACACAGCAGGGGGCCCAATTACAAAGAACTGTTCGATATGTTACTCAGAACTACTTGGTTTGTGCCAAAAATAATCCAAAAGGAGGCACAACTATCAGGCCTTCATGGATGGTACTTGGGCACAACAAAACTGATAGGCTGGTTTTGCTAAAAGGTCCATGGCTCAGAGCCCTGGAAAAATAAAAGTATCTGTTAGTTCTGTAGACACCATTGCTTTTATCTGAAGATGAAGTACCTCCAAGTTGCAGTTTGCCTAACACAGTCCAAAGTGACAATGGATCTTTGTCTCCACTGTTATCTAACAGGAATCTAAAATCCTGCAAGTTACTTAGAAGCTACTTTTTGGGGTAGGCTTCAGTCATTAACAGGAAAGGCAGAACATGAGTCATTTTAGGGAAAGCTGCTGTAAAAATCCATCAAGGAATCAACTTAACTTGGACTAAAGCACTCATGGCCAAATGCCGCACACCAAGTCCTTCTAAAATACCACATAGCAGCCCGTTTGCCCCCACAGGAGGGAATCTGCTGGCTTATCACGGGATGAGCAGGGACTCAAGTGTGAAGCCACTGGGAATCACATGCACCTCTGTCCATGCATTGGCTTCCAACAGATCCGCGTGCCCCAGTGATACCCACCTACTCCAACCTAGTAACAGAGTCCTTCTAAAAACCTGGAGGGAATGAAGACTACACCACCTGAAGTTCTTCCAAGAACTCACTCTTCTGTCAAACGAGCTGCAGTGCCATTTTAAAGACACAGCATGCAAGTGAAGTTTACACTCACAATGAAGTGGTCAGATTCCTGGACTGTCACCATAACAGAGAACCTCAAATACTTAAGAGAAAGTAAAAACCCAGCAATATCAGCCCCCTGGTGGGAAGGGGACCCTTGCAGACTTGACCAAACCTTTTGTGTTGATGAGGGACACTGATGTTGGGAAAGAAAACTCCTATTTCAGTGGAGATGGCCCCTTCTCCAGACATCCTGTAGCTCTGGACTTGTTGTATGTTTACTGTTTACGGGGATGTGAACCAATGCCAGGGACAACCTTGTTTGAGGTCCTGCCCAGAAAGTTCATGGGGAGGCTCCTATAAAGAGGTATATCTGCTGGATATGGGGACAAACCCCATGAGAAACAGCTTGCCCCCTCCCAAATGGGAGCCATCTCGATCCTAAGCAGTACCCTGGACAGGGATGTAGTGGTACCTTCTAGACCAATGGAACACTGACTTTGTTTAACCTGGCCTAGAGCTGGTTTAGGGGAAAGGCCACTCCTGTCGGGAAGGAACATCACCTCCTCGCTTCAGAGAAGCATCAGGACTGAGGTTATGGACAGCACTGAGCTGAACAGACCCCGGCTCCAGCTCCAGGTGAGGCAGCTCCACTGTGTGCACACTGGCCCTGTCCTATGAGATTGTGGGACATATACTGACAGAGGGAAAAACTGCCTGCACGGAACGTTACCCTTAGCTGGAATGGTCTGCACCTCGCTGAGTGCACAACTGATTTTCCTCATTTAAACTGGCTGTGAAAATTCAAAGATCACCAGTTACCAAGGTCCCTTAATTATTTCCTCCTAAAAAGAAAAAAATCTTAAAACCTGGGTCCACAAGACCACCATTCTTCTAGCTCTTGCTGGCTTACTGCATAAATGTCCTGCCCATGTCCCAGCAACTTGTCCTCAATGCAATGGGCCCTTTTCAAGTAGTAAAACTATCCAAGCATGATAATGCTTCTTTATAGGATAAAGCCTCATCTTGCTGGCAATGAAAGAAGCGTACCACAAGCCAGCTTTAAGACAACAGAAGACCGCTGACTGCCCCTAAAGCATCTACACTATTTCCACCTTTCTAAAGTGCTTGACATTGAGCAGGGTGTGGCGGTACAGGCCTGTAATCCCAGCTCTCAGAGGCAGAGGCAAGAAAATCCTGTGAGTTTGAGACCAGCCCAGGCTACAAAGTGAGCTCAAGGCCAGCCTGAACTGCAGTGAGACCCTGTCTCAAAAAAACAAAACAAAACAAAACAAAAAAGAGCTTAACATCAATTGTTATATGTATGTAACATATAACAATGCTGACGGATTACATACTTCAGCCTTTCCACTTGGAGAACAACCCAGAAAGTGAGGGAAAATAGTAATTTGTATAAAGATTTAATAGTAAAATGTTGAAAAATTGGGAAAACACAAACAACTAATGAAACTATTACTTGATATGCAAAAATATTCATAGACTATGTAGGGTCAGCAGAACACAGCATCAGCGACACAGATGCACTAAAAAAAAAAAAAAAAAAACCAAAAACCTAATATTGTACAAATACATATTAAATGATTATGTACAGTACTGAAATACTTGGTCACAAAGTTCACTCAGATCCTTTCTTTTCTGAATGTAAATGTTCTAGTTTTAAAAGCCAGGGAACCTGGAAAAGACAGATGCAAGTTATGATGTTTCTTTTCCCAGTTAAAGCAAAAAGTCCTAGGGCCAACATTTGTTACATTCCACTTAACAACAAATCCATCTCTTTCCAGGTTCCTGTTTCTGCCATACCTGTTTGCGGTCCAGGTCTGGTTGAAGATAGAGGTGTCACTGAAGGCATTGCAGAGGATGAGGGAATGGACTCTGGGAGACTTGTGCGTGTATTCAGCGAATTTCTGGGCCAAAAAGCCTCCCAAAGAAGCCCCAAACAGATGAACCTAATTATGCACAAACAGAAGGCAGATCCTGAGACCCCAACTCCCCGATCATGAGGGCTCCTTTTTTTTTTTAAAGAATTTTATTTATTTATTTATTTTTCTTGTTTCAGAACCTTTGTTTGTTTATTCACTCATTTTTTTTTATGGCTAGCTCAGCCTGCCCCAAGGGCAGGGCTGGCGCAGCATGTGGTGCTGTGGATTGAACCTCAGTCCCTGAAGCTACCCAAGCTTTCCCAAGCAGGCGCTTTAGACCACTGAGCCATCCCGCCGGGCCCATGAGGGCTCCTTTTGTAAATTTCTTAGTCATCAATAACCATGGATTCTCACCACCAATGTGTGTGGCGTAACAGACTAAGATATCCACAGCACCTACGAATTAGGACACACTGTATTTAAGTTTTAATGCATACATACCATTAATAACACAACTATACATTCAGATGACATGAGGCAAAAAGTGCTATGCACAAGTTGTGTTAGAAAATGAAACCAATTAGTTTGAGAAAACCACGAGGGTATAGTGCAGTGTAGAGGCCTCATTGTGGTAAGAGTGAAACCCCGGGTTCCACATCTCATGCCTCCCCGAAAGAAAAGCTGAAAAGTTATGACTCAGTAATCCCACTCCTAGGATCATACCCAAGAACTGATATGTTACAGCATAACTTACACACAAATACTGATAGCAGGATTACTCCTGACAGCCAAAATGCAGAACTAAACTATATATGCATACACTGATGAACGACTAAGCAAGATATAATGCATACATATATATGTAAAATTTATAGAAACATAACTATAAAAGGAAATGAAAGATAGGGGAACATCTAGAAACTGAAAATTCGAAATTGCCTCAAAACCTCATGTGTGGTGCGTAAGCCTGTAATCCCAGCACTCGAGAGGCTGATAAAAGAGGATCACTGTGAGTTTGAGGCCAGCCTGAACTGCACAGTGAGACCCTGTCTCAAAAAGCCAAGAACTCAACTTGATAAAGACATGACATTCAAAAGATTCGAATTTTGAAGCAGTTTGAATTTGGGGCTTGGAAAAGTCCTTGCAAACATTTTAAAATCTGCAGCACTTCTAACTTCAGGCACTTCAGATAAAAGTACAACCTGTACTGAGGAGGCAGGTGGCAACGTTAAAGAACCTCAGACACATTATGCTAGGTGAAGAAGCCAGTTACACAGGACCACATGTGCTACGTATTTACATTTACATGTGTTTGCATTTATGTCAAATAGTGAGAAGGGACAAATTTGAGAGACACAGAAAGGAGGTGCAGAGCTAAGAGGAGGAGGGATAGAGAAAGACTGCTAATAAATAAATCTGGGTTTCTTTTGCAATGCTAGGAATTGAACCCAGGGCCTTGTGCATCTGAGGCAAGCACTCTACTATGGAGCCCAATCTGAGGTTTCCTTCTCTAAGGGGTGAAAAGATGTTCTAAATATTCACAGTGGTGATGGCTGTACATATGTAGGAATTTAGTAAAGAATAATGAATTGTACACTTTAAAGGGATAAATTATGTGGTGTGTGAATTATATCAAAATAAACATTTATTTATTTATTTTAATTTAATTTAATTTTATTTTTTTCTTGTTTCAGAACTTCTGTTCGTTTGTTTGTTTATTTTTATGGCCGGCTCAGCCTGCCCCAAGGGCAGGGCTGGCGCAGCATGTGGTGCCCGGGGATCGAACTGCAGTTCCTGCAGCCGCCCAAGCTTTCCTAAGCAGGTGCTTTAGACCACTGAGCCATCCTGCCGAGCCCCAAAATAAACATTTAAAAAAATAGCCGGGCGTGGTGGCGCACGCCTGTAATCCCAGCACTCGGGAGGCTGAGGCAGGAGGATCGGTGTGAGTTCGAGACCAGCCTCGGCTACAAAAGTGAGCTCAAGGCCAGCCTGAACTGCATACTGAGACCCTGTCTCAAAAAGACAAAAAAATAAATAAATAAATAAAATAAAATAAAAAGCATCAGGTTCTACAAGCTAAATGTTGCGATGAAATTACATGCGTAGTCAGTTTCAGGGTACTCACTTTATCCAGCTGTAAATGGTCCAGAAGTTTTCTGAATCCATCACAGAATTCAAGGTGGTCCCAATAAACTGGGTACTGTAACTGCAATAGTAATTTTAAATTTTACTTTAAAAGCTGTCAAAGCACAAATGCAACTCATATCTGAAACATTCAGTACTCACATAACAGAATTTCTCAGTTGCTTCAGTTTTGATTCTTATTCAAAATATGTACAGATAAGCTCTCACCATTCAAACATCATATCTGACCAAAGAGGCCCAAACTCAAAAAAGCCTAAATATAAATACACTCATCTGAGGTTCAAGGGTGAATGGAGCATTCAAAAAATACTGTTCTGCCGGGTGTGGTGGCTCACGCCTGTAATCCCAGCACTCGGGAGGCTGAGGCAGGAGGATTGATGTGAGTTCGAGACCAGCCTGGGCTACAAAAGTGAGCTCAGGACCAGCCTCAACTGCATAGTGAGACCCTGTCTCAAAAAGACAAAAAAAAAAAATACTGTTCTTAGGGCAGGGAGATAGCTCAATAGAATAAGTGCTTGCCTGGCAAGCGTAGGGTCCTGAGTTCAATCGCCGATACCACAAAAAAAAAAGAAAAGAAAAGAAATACTGTTTCTCTTTCAAACAAATTTCATTAGGAATTGTGAACATGATACTCAAAGAGCTCAAAAAAACAAAATAAAATCTGTCTGCACAGCATCTTCTCTAAGGAGATGTTCAATAAAATTGTCCTTTTAATTGGCTTAGTCATTCCACCTGATTTCCTGTACTTTCAACTCTCAACAATAACAACAACAGAAAAGTATGGCACAGACCATAAGGAGCCTGCCGATTACTGCCAGTAAAAATGAGGAAAAAGTACAACTCAGACTCACTCCAGAGGACCCAGGCTTCTGACCTCAGAATTCTCCTCTTGTCAACAACCTCCAACATTGTCAGTTTCACTGGTAACTCAATGCAAATAAGGAACATTGGACTGTGTATACAGCTACTCCCTCTCAGCTCCAAGAGAAGAATTTTTTTTTCTCTTTTTCTTTTTCTTTTCTCTTTCCTTACCAATATCAATGAGAAAATTCATGTCTACACACTGTGCTCTGTTTAACTATTATGAAAACAATACCATGCAATGTGTCAATTATTGTGAATGTACTACTGACGTGTTTTGAAACTATCATATTGTTATTTCTTATTAAAAATAAAGGGAGAGCCAGGTGTGGTGGCTCACGCCTGTAATCCCTGTACTCGGGAGGCTGAGGCAGGAGGATTGGTGCGAATTCGAGACCAGCCTGGGCTACAAAAGTGAGCTCAAGGCCAGCTTCAACTGCATAGTGAGACTCTGTCTCAAAAAAAAAAAGATAAAAATAAAGGGAGCTGGGGAGATGGCTCCGAGGCATAAGTGCCTGCTGGGCAAGTGCAAGGTCGTAAGTTTGAACCCCGGTCCCACAAATAAATAAATAAATAAATAAATAAATAAAAATAAAATAAAAATTTAAAAAAGAATTCTCTTTATACACACAAAAAATTCATCAACAGACTTGTGTAAACTCTTGAGATTTGCCACTGAAAAACCACTAGAATTAACATTATCATGTGAATTATGGGTAACTTTAAATTTTATGTACCATCTCATTTTTTTTTTTAAATTTTTTTCTTGTTTCAGAACCTTTGTTTGTTTATTCACTCATTTTCATGGCCAGCTCAACCCACCCCAAGGGCAGGGCTGGCGCAGCATGTGGTGCCGGGGATTGAACTGTGGTCCCTGAAGCCACCCAAGCTTTCCCAACCAGGTGCTTTAGACCACTGAGCCATCCCGCCGGGCCCCAGTACCATCTCATTTTTATTATTAAAGCTCTATTTGTGGATAAGATTCTCGCCATTTTGAGACAAGATGGAGCGCAAGTTCTCCCTAACACGGTATTTCAGTAAGATGATAGGCTAAAAGAAAAGGGATCTTTCTTCCTCTCCTTTTGGAACACTGGGTATAGAAGTTAGGGCTACTGAGCTACACACCCTCCCCTCCCCACAGCCCCCTTCCCCTCTTCTTTCCTTTCCTTATTCTGAGACAGGGTCTCCTTAAATTGGCTAGGCTGGACTTGAACTTGCAATCCATCTGCCTCAGTCTCCCAAGCAACTAGGATTACAGATATGTGCCACCATGCTCAGCAAAAGGTGATACTTTTACAAAGGATTTAACTTGAATCTCACACATCAGGCTGAGGACACAAGTTCCTTGATTCTAATTCCAGCACTGAAAAAGGGGATGCATACTAAACGTGGATGCTCAGATTACACTCGATGTAGTGTGAGCATGCACACATGAGCATGGAGAAAGTGACAGATTTGAACATGCCTAACAGGCTGCATTAGCATGAATATTTCAGTTGTGGTACCTCATAACACTTGTGAAGAAAGTTCATGAGCAGGATCTAAGCAGAGTGTAAGCGGGGTACTTCTCTGCTGTGTGCATGTGTGGCTGGGAACCGAAACTAGGGCCTCGCTCCTGCTAGGCGAGGGCACTAGCTACCCTGCAGCTACGTGCCTCACCCAATTTGCTTTTGTTTTTCTCTGATGCATTTTATTAACCAGTGTATAGGAACACCACCAAGGCCAGCCTCACTAAAAACATGCACCCAGATGTAACGCAGCTCACTCAGAAAAGTACAGGCAGTGGATGGAGCCTAGCCTACGATAGAAATGCTGCCAGCACTATTCAGCTGCGTATGAGATCAGTTTTAAAAATCAAAGAACTGCCATTGTCCGGAAAAAATAATTTACAGTTGTCATGAACTTGAATTACTGAAACTTGTTTACTGAAAAATTCTGACTTGCCTAAGTCTCCCCAGTCATGTCACAAATACACACACAAAAGAAAGTACAACTGTGGGCACGTGATTCTACTTTTCTAGTTGCAGTCACAGGCCTAAGGCACTTTCTGATTTCACAGGGAGAAAAAAAGCCTAATGTTCAGGACTGCCAGTAACAGGAAATAGAACGTATTTTTTTAAATGTTGGAATGCTACATGAACTCGTGTTGTCCCTGTGCAGGGGCCATGCTAATCCTGACATCCCCCCAGCATTAGTGTACATGCTGCACAGTGAGCATTCTGCATTTCTTACAAATGCCTGTGACTCTTGAACCGCCTGAACAGCCTCAATAAAAATTGAAATGAAAAAGGTGCCGTACTTTAACTGCTAGATAGTGACAAATATCTAGTCAAGTGTCAAAACTTCACGGGGCTGAGCATTTTGATCTTGGAGACCAGGGCGAAGTCACTACTGGCCTTCTCTGATTCTGTGTCCAGCACAGGAGCAGGAAGCCTGTCCTCCTCGAAGGCTGTGTGTGTAGAAGAGGACAGACCCCCAGCCCAACATGGGCTGAAGACCCACACACCACCAGAGGTGGCGTTTCCTAAGGGGCAGGGCTGCCAGGAAGAAGAGGACTTGGGTTTATTTGGGGTCCCCAATTGTGCTAAGACCAGTAGAATTTTCAGTGACCTTCCAAGAACAGAGGACCTGACCTCTCCTTCAGACAGAGCATAACCTGCAACAGCAGTAGGATTCTCGCAGAACGTGCAACAGCCCAGGTCTCTGAGCCACTTTGAGCTCCAAAGTTAAAGAGAGGCTTCCTGGGAAGCCACTAACTCAATCTCTTTACCAATGGGAGCTCCCTGGTACGTATCTCTCTTCCAAAGAAGCTGAGAGTGACCTAGAGGCTATCAGACTGAAACAATGAGAAACAAAGGAAAAACTTGCTAACCAAATTCTAAGGCTAGGCCTTGACCAAAGACCTGGGCCTCAAGTGGCCAAGATTTACATGATAAGAGAGCTCTGCAGTCATCTGATACAGCAGATGATTTGTGTTCCATGCTCAGCTTTCTGGAAGCAGCGGTGACTAGATACAGTAAGGGAAAGGGGGTGGGAAGGCTGAACTAGCTTCCTCCTTCCACCACTCACTGGTTGTGTGACTGAGGGTGAACCCTAAAACCAGCTGGGCCTTGGGGTCCGTATCCACACACAGGGACAGAATGCTTCCTGCCGCTAGGAGTTACGAGCTGTGTGTCAGGAAAGGATACACCTAACAGCTGGGGAAAAGAAGGCTGCCACTCTGTTCCCTCAGAGTCTCTGTATATCTGCGCACACAAACTTGCAAAGAATTCACTTCATACTTTAAAATAGAGAAACAAGCAGGCATGGTGGCACATGCCTATAATCCCAGCACTCTGAGGGAAGAGGATCATGAGTCCAAGCCTATTCTGGGCAACTTAGCAACTTAGTGAGACCCTGTCTTAAAAATTAAATATAATATGGGCCCGGCGGGATGGCTCAGTGGTCTAAAGCGCCTGCTTGGGAAAGCTTGGGTGGCTTCAGGGACCGCGGTTCGATCCCCAGCACCACATGCTACGCCAGCCCTGCCCTTGGCGTGGGCTGAACCGGCCATAAAAATGAGTGAATAAACAAAAAAGGTTCTGAAACAAGAAAAAAATAAATAAATAAAATTTAAAAAAAAGAAAAAAAAAAGAAAGTGTTTAAAAAAAAATTAAATATAATAGAGGCCTGGGACGGAGCTCAGGGTGAAGGCTTCAGGGTCAATCCAAGCATCATACAAAAAAAAAAAAAAAAAGGGAAAATATCTTGCCTCAATTAAAAAAACAAACAAACAAACAAAAAAACAAACAAACCCCCCCCCCAAATATTCATTACTGTAGTTGATCAAAAACAGAAGCACACCAGATCTGAATTTTATCACTGAAGCAGTAATACTTACAGCTATAACCCGGTATCCCCATCCAGTCAAAGCCAAAATCTGCCGGAAAAATACATCGGCTGTTCCACTGACAGGAGGCAGAAATATGAGGGGACATCTGATACTTCTGGGACCAGCATCATAGAGAGACCATATTTTACTGTCATCGTCATCTACGATAATCTGGAGAGAAAGGACAAGAACAAAATGAACCACCTCGTGGCCCTGGGTTTGCTGTTGTGAGTTTACAAGATAAGTTCCCTGCCCATTTTACTGGCTGCCTTAGACAAAGTAACCCGAGATCACACCAGATTAGCTTGCACAACGAACTGGTTGGGTTTCCTTTACTTTCTTAGCCAAGAGATTCCACAGAACTGCTTTATCAACTTCCTTGGGGTTGTTCCTCTCCTCCCTCCCTCTCTCCCTCTTTCCTTCCCTCCCTGCCTTTCTCTCTCCCTCCCTTCCTCCCTCCCTCTGTTTTTTAGTTTTCCTGTTCAATCTTTTTTTTTTTTTTTAAAGTCTTTCTTTTAAACTTCATTTATTTATGTTATGGCCAGCTCAGCCTGCCTTGGGGGTGGGGATGGTGCAGCATGTGGTGCAGGGATCAAACCACGGTCCCTGTGGTTGCCTAAGCAGGAGCTTTAGACCGCTGAGCTATCTCACCAGCCCTCCTGTCCAATCTTGATAAGAAAAAGCCTATTGTGTTTGCCATTAAACAGCATCATTTCTCCCCGTACTTCTGGCTGCCTGAGTGTGTGCACGTGCGCGTGAGAACGCATTTCCATGCATACAACCAGCGCATCTGCAGAGTCATTCTCTGGTGGCACTGGCTCAGGACAGGATGGAATCGGCAGGATGAACAGGACAGGTCACCAGGTTCCCCAGGCCAGGGAAGAACCTAGGTAGAGATAGGACCCTGATCTGGAATGATGCTCTGGGAAGGAAAGGGACACATGTGCTGCTCCAGGGGAACATTTCAACTGTTCTACCCAGGGTAGGAAGCAGACACAAGGAAAAGGTGACTCTATGGACAAAGGAGGGAAAACGGGCATGTGAAGCCTCCCTGATCTTATGATTCTGGACCCTGGAGGGGAAAAGGCGAGCAGGCTGTGTGCGCAGGAGTCAGGCTCTCGGCGGGCATCCGGTGGTCTGCAGGGATCAGCTAGGATGACCACGCGCTGTGCAGACGCTGGCCAATTCCAACCACTATTGATTTGCTTTTATAATGCAAAAAGCCAAGGCCTCTGGGGCTTTGCTCTGAGAGTTGTGAGCCAGTGGTGCCAGGGACCCTGCAGTGCCACCACGTGCTTGGAGCAGTGCACCCACCACGTCACCGCTGTCACTGGGAGCAGGTGGGGCAAAGTCCAGAGGGTCCAAATGACTTCCCTTTGGGACTTCCTTCACTACAGATGGTGACGCTGCATCTCATGCTCGAGCTTGTGATCTTTGCATTTTGCCCTTTACAGTTCTGCCTTGCAATCTATCATTCTGTTGTGTCTGTGATTAAAGACACGAAACCCAAAGAACTCTCCATGACCTCTGACAGAGGGGACAACAAATCCCAATCTTGTAGTAATACAATGAAGCCATCACATCTCTAAAATCGTCCAGGGGATTATTTCAACATTTCAGGCTGGAGCAAAGTAACACAAATAGCATGTTCTGAAATAACAGGCTCTGAAAAAACGACATGGATGCCCTAAGTACCTAAATGTGTTTATCACTGGAACTTTCTCAGTGTTCTCCTAGAAAACACAGGACTGTATCTGTTTGATAATTTAAAACTGAGCACCACAAAATTATACACATGACCTATGGATCAAATGCACTGACAGCAGGGAAAAAGCATGACATCAAAGAAACAACTTCCTATGACTACTCATAAGAACATCTGAGAGTTTTGGCTCTAGTGACAGAGTCTGTCCCGGGCGTGGGGTGTACACCTGTAACCTGTAACCCCAGCTACTACTCAGGAGGCTGAGGCAGGAGGGTCAGAAATTTGAGGCCAGCCTGGACAATGTGATCTTGTCTCAAAAATAAGGCTGAGGATGTAGCTCAGTGCTCCCTGGGTTCAATCGCTAGGGCAGGCAACAAAAAAGAAAAAAAATGTTGGTTGTATATGACAAAGGGAAAGGGGTAAACTTCACATTATGTCACCCAAAGCCCCAATACTGGTAAAAATCTTTGCTTTCATATTCTCAGGAGAGACACTGGTGGTTCACTGGTAAAGCTGTCACGCTCTCGGTAACTTTTTTTTTAAGAAATGGGATGGAAGGCTAGGCTAGCACTCAACCACTACACCACATCCCTTGTAACGTTCACCCTCAAATATTACTAAGGCAAAGCATGGGAGTCATGCACAAAAACCATGTAGGATCTTACAAACAAGAAGTGTAGAAGAACTGTACATACCTTTTTAAGGGGAACTGTACTCCTAAACCAGTTATAGTCAGGAGAGGCTTTGATCTCACCCATGATTAGCTGTGATGCAGGTTGAGGCTGAAATAAAAGCAAGAGAAGACTCACTATTAAAAAAAAAAAAAAAAAGCAAGTGAAGAATTCATGTTTGCATCAGAACTAAATGTAGAGGCTGGGCTACCTTTATCAATATGTTAAAACCAAAGAAATGGGCCATTTTGCCCTGTCAGTATACACTTCGACCACAGAAAGCAATTCAGTGAAATATTATAATCAGAGAGGCAAGAAAAATAATTACCATAACCCCGTTAGTTTCTTTGGAAGAGGAATCTAGTCTAGGAAATTTGCACAAATTACCATGGGTCGCACAGCCAATATATACTAGGAACAGACACAGAAATCATTCCTGATGTCACCCTGACTGTCCCTATTACTTGAGAGCCAACTGAGGTACCATCATCTTTTGACATTAAGAATGCATTTTAGGGGGCTGGGGAGATAGCTCCATGGCACAAGTGCCTGCCTGGCAAGTGCAAGGTCATGAGTTTGAACTGCGGTCCTGGAAAAAAAAAAAAAAAAAAGAACGCAGTTTAGGGCTGGGGAGATAGCTTGGTGGTCTAAGTAAGAGCCTGCTTGGCGAGTGCAAGGACCTGAGTTTGATCCCCAGTACCACACATAGTGCCGGCACTGGAACTGGATGTGGTGGTGCACACCAGTAGCTCAGCCCTGGGGAGGCCGAGACAGGAGGATCATTACAGCTCTGAACTGTGTAGCAAGACCCTGTATCAAAGAAAGAAAGAAAGAAAGAAAGAAAGAAAGAAAGAAAGAAAGAAAGAAAGAAAGAAAGAAAGAAAGAAAGAGGAGAAAAGAGATTTTATTAAAAAGAATGCATTTAATAAAGATATTCCTGTCTGATTAAAAGCAATAGTTCATGCTAAAAGGAGTTAAAATAAGCCTGTTTCCTAATCAATTCACAATATCTCATAAATTTAACTCTAATGGAACAAGACTACACATGCAGCTCTTACTATAATGTACAGGTAGATTTGCCATTTTTAGTGAGATGATTAAATATTACCTAAAAGCCACTCTAGAAGACCAATGGTATAAACTGGAAGGTACTGAACCTAGCACTGAAATACTTGTCTTTGGGGAAATAAAAGTGGACTTTTGTGAGCTTAGTGATTTTTAGCTTGTTTGTGGGGGCTTTTTTGGGGGGTCGGGGGGATAGATAGTTGTTTTGTTTTTAGGTATGGTGCTTGCACCCAGAGTCCACAGGTGTTAAGCAAGCACTCTACCGATGTGGATACCCCCAAGCTGACCTTAGATAAGCCATGACAACCTTTGGGCTGCTTTCCTCATCCATCACCTCTCTAAACCCCGACCCTAGAATAGCACATGGCACTGAGCAGACATCATCTGCTGACTAAGTGACTATCTCCATCCAGAAGGGATGGAACTAGGTCCTCCATGAATCCCTCCTAACCCCGGCATCAAGGAACTCCACACTTGTTGAACATCTGCAACTTAAAGGACACCCCTCTTCTTGCTCCAGCATCTGTCTGGGTTAGGGAAGCCCAGGAGCCGGAAGTTACAGTTCCTTATTTCAGATTCTTACTGCCCACTGAGGAACTTCCATCCATCCACTCAAAGGACACAGAGATTGGCCTCGCACCCCGTCCTTTACCACAAGGGCAGGCCTCTGCTTCCTAGCAGAGCTGAGAGGAGCTTCAGACTGCAGGACTTACCTCTGGGGCTAACTCTGAATTGTTGTCATCTTTGAAAAGGTTCTCTGGACTGGCAGGGAGCACGGAACACTACACTTGATGGATGTCTTCCTCTTTTCCTGGCCTTCCAGATCTGTCCCCACAGAGACACAGGCCCTTGGCAGTCTGAACTGCTACCTCAAGGAGTGACTAAGCTAACCCTTCCCCACCTTGAGACAGTAATGCACAATATTACACTTAATTTGCAACTAACATTATACTCATGCTTCTCTCCAAACTAAAACAGTACCTTTGTTAAAATCTCAAGTTGTTAAGAAATTCACCAGCAGGGGCAGATGAGAAGGCTTAGCAGTCTAAAGCACCTGCTTAGGCAACCACAGGCACCACATGCTGCGCCACCCCACCCCCCAGGGCAGGCTGAGCTGGCCACAACATAAGTAAATAAAATTTAAAAAGAAAAAAATTTTTTGGGCTGGGGAGAGAACTCTGTGGCACAAGTGCCTACCTGGCAAGTGCAACATCATGAGTTTGAATCCCGGCCCCGTAAAAAATAAAAAAAAGAAAGAAAGAAAGAAAGAAATTCACCAGCAATCTGACACTGAAAATCAGTCATACTAAAAAGAAAATCAATCTTTTCATAATTTTATGTTGAATATTAACATGTTAAAAAATCTAAGCCACTTTTAACTAGTCTTTGTCTAACTTACTACTTTTAAATGAAAGCAACTAGCACATTGAGTTAATTTTAAAGTACTTTCTTTTTTGAGACAGGGTCTCACTATGCAATTCAAGCTGTTCTTGAGGTCACTTTGTAGCCCAGGCTGGTCTTGAACTCGCAAGAATCCTGCTGCCTCAGCCTCCCAAGTGCTGGGATCACAGCTGTCCACCCCGCTCAGCTCTAGAGTATCTTCTACGTAGACAGACTCGATATATTTCCATATGATCTGAACATTTCCTACGGTATTTTCTATTATTGTATTTTAGAAACAATTATTCCACAGAAAGGAATATAAGAAAACACGTTAAGCAAATAAAATCTCAACAGATTTCTAAAATGTCTTTCTAATCTCAGCCAGAAAATTTCCTCTGAGAGTAAGAAGTTATTCATAATTTTGGATACCGCTGCAATGCACAAACCAGACGCTCCTAAGAACACAGCGGCACACACGCTCACACATGCACTTCCCTCCCGCAACAAGAAGTAAAAAGTTCTTCCTTACCAGCAGCACTCTGTACAATTCAACCACCTACTGTAACAAGTTACAGCTAATCTTGCTGGATGGACAGTCCCCCCAGCTGTGACCAATTTTTTAGGGCCAAGTGATTTTAACACTTGCACTAGTTGGGCAGTAATGAAAGGTGAGACACATACCAAATGTCGCATCTGACCAGCTGACACTGAGGAGAGGAAAGGCTGCGAAAGCAGCTGGGTGTGGTATGAAAAGGAAAGTTTGTTCTCTTCTCCAAATCACAAGAGAAACATTCTGCAGACAGAAGGTGAACCAAGATTGTGACAAAACTGGCCAGGATGAAATAAACATGTGGATGACAGATCAGCCGCTAATGAGAACTCTTGTGATCTGGGATGTCACAAAAACAACAGCACCTGTTTGTGCTGAGGCTGAAGAGCCAGTGAGATTAGCCTCAACCTTAAGGAAGCCTTTCTCTGGGGGTGCTGCCGACTCCCTTCTAGACTCCCTTCTACTGTAGCTACCCAATAAAGGGAACAGTTAAGTCATGTCATGCAGGATTTCCACTGATTCCACCAGTTCACAGTCAAGGAAATCACCTTCACAAACATTTCAACCATATAACCAGCTTAAAGAGTCACAAGTTTCTAATCTCTTATACAATCTACAGTTGACTTACACGTGGGCAATCTGTGCTTATTAATAATAATGTGCAAAAAGAAAGCACTGAGCCCCCAGAGTTTCCAGACAATATGGTACAATTAAAGGCCTTTAAGGGGGACAAGGAGTGAACCTAGGATCTGCATACTACTCTCACCCGTGAGCTACACCCCTAAGTGCACAACTGCCTGTTTAATGCAGGGTTCCAACCCTTCTACAACAACGTATGGCTACTCTTTCCTCAGTTCCCGTCAGGAAGATGTACCCCTTTTTCATCATTTCTAAACTTCGTACAAGAACAGTTGTCTTGCCTTCCCCTTCCCCTTCCCCTTCCCCTTCCCCTTCCCCTTCTCCTTTTTTTTTTTCTTCAGACCTGGGGATTGAACTCAGGTCGCTTATTCTACTAAGCTCTTTCCCCAGCCCCAAAGCTGCCTTCCTGACATCTCTCCTGTAACACTTCTTCCTGAGCTCTCGGCATAAACGCGTTTGGAAATCTGGACGCCCCTGTGCTGTGACTCCTCACCCTGAGGACTCTTTGTTCCAAAGGGAGCTGAAGCACTGCAGGTGAGACAAAGAAGCTGCGTAAGTCAGTGACTTCTAACTCCCCAGGAAAAGGAAAGGATGAGCTAGACAGTCTGGTCCTGTTACTTTCCTGAAACCGAACACCTGGCCTGTACTCAACAATGACAAAGGCGTTCGGGCTGAGATCCAAGACAACAGAGCTCTCTTCAGTTCTTAAAGTTTACTGAAATGAAACGTCCCAGGGCGACGGCTCCGGCGCCCTAGGATAGACCTACGCCGGATGCCCTGATTAAGACTTCTGCACCCCTCTCCGCCCCCTCCATGTCCCGCATGTTCTGCACTCGTCCCTTCGGTGACAGCCCCACAAAGGTAAGCCCACAGGCGCCAGGACCACCTCCATTAGCCCAGACGTGGCCTCAGACACACAGACACCGACGTGCGATCACGTGCATGATCACATGGACCGGCCCACTCTTGGACTACGGTCACAAAGTCACACCCGGCCGAGGCAGCCGCGCATGCTCCATACACACCCCTACAATCCCACACACCCACAAGCCGGCTTCCCGGGGCCTCGCCCACCCCTCACCTGCCGTGGCTACCCCCACGTCCCCTTCCCTCCAGCCGCGGGCGGCTCCGGGCTGCAGCTCCGCCGCAGGTGACACCGGCGGCCGGAGCAGAACGCCGAGGACCCGCAAGCGACAGCAGGGGCGCGCGGGAGACGGCCTCCGGGGGCGGGGCGCGCGGCCAACCTGCCCCGGCCACTGCGCTCCCAGCTCCAAAGCCGTCCGCTCCCGCTTCCGGGTTCTGGGGGGCGGGGCCACGTCGCGAGGAAGGGGCGGGGCTGCGTCCGGACGGTCGCTATAGCCACCGGGAGGGGCGGAGCCTGGAATGTGAGACTCTTGGTTCAGAGGCTGCGGGTGAGTGGCCTGGAGGCGCTGGAAGAGATTTGAGTCTCCTGTATGTCTGCTCCAGCTTACCTGTCTGACCTGGACACCTAGGAGGAAGTTATGGCTGTGGAAGAAAGAGGCGTTTTGCCGAGCATGGTGGTGCATCCAGAAATCCCAGCACTCAAGATGCTGAGGATGGAGGATCGCTGAGATTTTGAGGCCAACCTGGACCAGATAGTGAGTCTCAGTCTCAAAAAACAAGTAACTTAGTAAATAAAAAGGAGACGCTTGGCCCCTGGGGACCCGTTTCTTCCTGCAGCTCTTCGTGGGAAGCTTTACGAGACACTGGGTTCTAAGCTTTGACGGACAGGGCTATATTTTCTAGGTAGGATTTGCCCCCTGCACCCCCTACAACCAGGAACGCCCTACATAGTCCTCCACTATGAGCCCACCTTCCTCTCCAGTCAGGTGCTGACTTATTGGGGTTGGGTGTGTGGGGTCTAGAAGCAAACTCCTAAGTCCTGCCTAGTGAGGTTTGGCCTCTGACACACCCTTTACCTGCAAGTGCAGAAAATATTCATGTTTATGATCATTGTTCTTAAACACAATGTTGTAGCTGTCAGGTCTGCTTTTTTCAGCAAATCATTACATTGAATGACATTTCAATCCTGTGTGAAGATTTTAGGGATCTTGAGACAAGGTCCTGTTGAAAATGGCTCTCTGCAATGTTTTAGGGGAAGCTTATACCCTGTTAAAAGGCCTGTGGACTTTGCCCATTCCCAGACAACTGTTTGTGGGTTTAAGGTTAGAGTAGATCTTTCCTCATGACCCTGCCCTGTGGCTTGGGTGCCTTTATTCCAGTCTAGAACTTGGATAACTCCCAAATGCATGTCCCAACAGCAAGGCGAGACATGCGCCGATTTTTTTCCATATCACCTCTTTGAGAGCTGTGTGTCACTTGTATGAAGGGATCTTGATACTGAGGATTGAACCCAGGGTCTTCATATGGTGAAATCTCTAGCTGTTTTTAAAAACTTTCACATTAAGGCCTCACTAAGGACAGAGTTGCCCAGCTGGACCCAAATTTACAGTCCTCCCGCCTCAGCCACCCAGAGTGGGGGGAACTACACTTGTGCCCCTGCATCTGGCCAGGAAGTGATACTATATTTTAGTGCAGCATACTAGGTATGATTGAAAATTATGGTGAATATTTAAAATTCTAAGAATTATTACAGTAAAAAAAACACATGGCCATTATTCTCCCTCAAAGTCCCCACCTGACCCGCCAGCTTCAAATACGCTCATCCCTTCATTTTTGCCACTCTCTGCAGCAGCTGTCTTTTATATCTTTAGCTGTGCTGTCTTGACTGAGTTCTACACATTCCTGGTCATTGTGACAAGACTCAGAGGTTGCACAGTTGCAGATCAGGTGGATGAGGTGAAGACACACTGCGACATCTTCCGAGCCTGCCTTTCCATTGGATGGTGCCCGGGAGCCGCTTTTGCTGTATTTCTAGTCATGCCTCATAGACACTCACAGGTTTTCAGCAGTGCTTCAAAAAGCAACGGAATGATGGGGTAAGTGTGTGATTGTGAAGGGGCTGTTTTCAAAATTGGGGGGGGGGCTTTAGAAATGTTTATTGTGTATTTACTACAGGGTCTACAAGGTCTATGTGGCTAAGACTCAGTTATCCTCATTTTCAGCCTCCCTAGGCACTGGCACCACCACACCCAGTCCCTATCACCCTCTCAGCACATCCCAGGTGGGTCCGGCACAGCATGCTGGGCATCGAATCCTGGTCCCTGTGTCTAAGCAGGCTCTTTAATCCACTCAGCTGACTGGCCCCTTTTTTGGTCTTTTTGAGACAGGGTCTCACTACACAGTTTAGGCTTGAACTGCGCTCACTGTGTGGCCCAGGCTGGTCTCAAACTCACAATAGTCTTATTGCCTCAGCTGTCCAAGTGCTGGGATGAGAAGCATGCACCACCACACTGGTCTTCAATGTGTTTTGTATTGTAATAACTTAAAAATGTAAACATACAATATGTGTTTTGTGGGGTTTTTTTGTTGTTGTTTTGAACGGACAAAAGCCATTTTATTTAGGACCTGTCTGCTCGGCACACACAGGTTACAACTTGTCTCCCGCTCCTTGTACAGGGTCTTGACAATCTCTTCCTTCTCGGCTTGCTGGCACTCCTCACTTGTATGTTTCCTTGGTGTTCGACCTGCGAGCCTCAGCCTCACCTTTTCGTGGACCTTGTCCACCTCCAGCTTGTGGATGTGCTCCAGAGGATCCACATGTTCTTGAACACATTCGGCTTCACCTTCAGGTACAGGCTGTGGTACATGTGCCAGTTGATCTTCTTAGATTCCCAGTATCTCCGGAGCAGCCTGGGCAGGATCCACATTCTGCCTTCTAGGTCACCTTCTCTGGCATCTGGGCATTGGCCGTACCGATGCCCATGAGCCTGCCCTTCCAGCAAGCAAGGTGTTCTTCAGGCATCGCACCTGAGAATGGACCCTCACAGGCTTACGGACGAT
This sequence comes from Myocastor coypus, assembly GCA_004027025.1. Lineage (NCBI taxonomy): Eukaryota > Metazoa > Chordata > Mammalia > Rodentia > Myocastoridae > Myocastor > Myocastor coypus. The sequence continues at coordinate 20,423 of PVJA010010862.1, forward strand.
CAGCCCATCTTTTTTTTTGGTGAGACTGGGGTTCAAACTCACGACCTTGCACTTGCCAGGCAGGCACTTGTGCCACGGAGCTATCTCCCCAGCCCCAGCCCATCTTTGATCAATTTCCAGACCTGCTGGCGGGAATTGGCATTGGTGATTTCACTGGTCTCACTGGGGTTCAAACAGACCTTCTTTGCCATAGCGGAGGACAATGGAGCCAGCCTCTGCTGAAGGTCAATGTGTATTTTGGTCATCCCCTGCCCCAGGGGCATGAGGCACACATCTCTTAAGATATCAATATCTTAATGTCATTAAGATATTAATAATAACTTCTCAAAAATCTAGACTTTAACAAGTGGAGTAACTGGAAATCACTTAGTGGATGAAACAACTGGGTGGCTGCAGAACCCGTTACGTAGGGCCAAGGATGCGGCTAGCAGCAGAGCACCTGCCTAGCCAGTGTGCGACCATGGATTCCATCCCCAGCAGAAAGGAGGAGCCGTGGTGGACACTCCTGACATTGGTTATCTGTCCCCTGGGTGGACTGGGAGCTTCGGTACAGAGAAGAGAGCACCAGCCCAGCACACGCCTTAGCACACGGTCTGGCCTGTAAACATATACTGAATGAATAAGTGAACAAATAAATCTGTCCCTAAAACTCTTCTTAGGCCCCACCCCTTCACTTTAGTAACAGCAATAAGACCAAAATCATAGGTATACCCCCAATCTAAGAAGTCTTTATTATTGTGTTAATTAATTTTTATGGAACTGATTATAAAGTCACAGTGTAGGTATGTTTTGTTACATGTTTTTTATCACAACATGAAAGATCAAGCCAAAATAATGGCTGTTTTGATCATATCCCTTAAAAAAAAAAAAAAAAAAAAAGCCCCTGCGGTCACCTCTGTGCCCTGTCGTTCTGGAGCACATGGCAGCACCCTGACCACGTCCATGCCCCGACAAGGAAGCTTTCACAGCTGCGATTCCAGCTCTCCTGAGAGACACAAGTGCAGGCTGCAAGCTGCTGCTGCCCCAGGCAGGCCGACCGGTGGGCAGGGTGCTAGGAATCTGCAGCTGTCCCGGCTGGGGCTACCAGCTGGTTCCTGTGGCGTCCTGTGCCATGGGAAGATCACCCTAAAATCCTGGAATGTTCCCAGATAATGTCATGGACCACAAGCAAAGCCAATAGGTGCCCCACTGGTCCCCTGCCCAAACCTAAGCTCTGTCCCTCTTAACCAAACATTTGCCAATAATGATTTTACAGGGCCAGCAAAATAGTTCAGTGGTCTAAAGTACCTGCTTAGGAAAGCTTTGGCAACTGCGGGGACCATGGTGCGAAACCTGGTACATGCTGCACCAGCCTGCACCTCGGGGCAGGCTGAACTGGCCATAATATAAATAAAATAAAATTTTAAAAAATAATGATTTTACAACACACCTACAGAATAATCCTGGGCAGAGCTCCCTGCAGGTATTTACATACATGAATGCACTATTTTTCTATGTTGAGAAACACAGACCTGCGTCAGCACTAGGTCTCTGCTCTGCTGTCTGTGGGCCGACCCAGCCATCCTAACTGCCTGTGGGGCCTCTAGTAGCCCCATGTCTCAGGCCCTGAGGCTTCAGTATGCATTTTTCCCTCCACCTAAGCTGCCTCCCAATGGCTCAGTGCAGTGAATTCCCCTGTCTCACTCCCCAAGAGGCACATGTGTCAAAAACTGACACTTGGTTGTTCAGACCGATGTCCCACCTTTTAAAAGTTTCCTACAGTTCCACTGACTATACTGTGAAGCAAATTAAGCACAACCCCAGGGTTTTTAAAAAAGAGAGAAAAAAGAACATTGCTTCCTCCTCACCAAATGGGGTCCGAGTCCTGCTGCACAGATTACAGGGCTCAGGCAGAGGGGGCGTCGCAGCTGCCTGGGAAGGATGCTACCACAGCTGTGCTAGAGAGTGCAAGGTAAAGGCCTTATCAGAGAAGTCACATGCAATTATTTGTAATTAAGAATTTATTAGTTATCACCTGGGAGTTAAGAATGCTACCTTCAGGGCCAGGGAGATAGCTAAGGGGCATAAATGCCTGCCTGGCAAGCACAAGGTCCTGAGTCATTCATGGTACTGAGAATGGTACTGAGAGAGAGAGAGAGAGAGAGACAGACAGACAGACAGACGGACGGACGGACGGACGGACGGACGGAGGGAGGGAGGGAGGGAGGGGAAGGGAGCTAGAGTGAGCACTATCTTCTAGCCTTGGGAAAAGTATTCTCCTTTATATTCTCTGTCCATTTTTCCAATTCTAACATTTTACATTCTATACATGTTAGGGTACACATTAGAACACCCTTTCCTTTCCTCAAAGCTGCTCTCCTCTGATAATCCCCCCCTCCAAACTTGAGAGAGAGTGCGTATGAAATTTTTATTGATCAGAAAGGTTTTTTTTTTTTCCCTTTTCCAGTGCTGGGAATCAGACTCATGGCATGCTGAGGAAGCGCTCTACCAGTGAGCTACATCCCTAGCCCTAGAAATAGCATTTTTACTTCTTGGAAAAGAATGTTTATCCATTAATGACACTTGGTGGAGCAGTGGAGCCTGAACCCCACACATAGTTAAGTGCATGCTCTCTCTGATCCGTGTACCCAAGACCTTTTAACTTTAAATTTTTCTAAGCAAAAGAACAATATATTGGGAGGCTGAGGCAGCAGGATCAGTGCAAGTTCGAGACCAGCCTGAGCTACAAAAGTGAACTCAAGGCCAGCCTGAGCTGCATAGTGAGACCCTGTCTCAAAAAGACAAAAAAAAAAAAAAAAGAACAATATATTTTGCATCATCTGCCAGCCTAGCATCTCAATAATATTTCAACAAGGTGGCAGGGCTGGTACAGCAAGCTGGGGATTGAACCTGGGACTCTGCACCTGCCTAAGCAGGTGCTTTAAGTCGGCTGAGTTACCTGGCCAGCCCTTGATGCACCATTTTTTAAAAAAAGAAAACCTCTCTTAAAATATGCACATACTGGGGCCCGGCAGGATGGGTCAGTGGTCTAAAGCGCCTGCTTAGACCGCAGTCTAAGCAGGGACCGCAGTTCGATCCCCGGCACCACATGCTGCGCCAGCCCTGCCCTCAGGGCAGGCTGAGCCAGCCATAAAAATAAATAAACAAACAAAAGTTCTGAAACAAGAAAAAAATAAAATAAAATAAAATAAATATGCACATACTGGTTAGTCAGTCTTGTTCATTAGCAAAAATATTATCTCCTTGAGTGTGACATTATAAATAGAAATTTATTTAAACTCCTTTTGTTACTTAAGTAGAAAAAGCCACTTTTAACGTCTATTTAAAAAAATGGAAAGTGAGGTTATCCATGCTTTTGATAATAATCTCCACTTCCTCCAGTAGCATGATCTTCTTTGAAAGTCAAGGCAGTTCCCTGTAAATAAGGCTTTTAATAAGTGACAAATATGCAATAGGTTCTTATCCACCTTCTTCCTAACTATGTAATGCACTGTTGCATAGCAACAATTTTTTTCTGTTTCTTCTTTGTAGGAAGCCTGAGAGTCTGAAATCTGCAGTGGCTTGGTTGAACCTGGGAATTTTTCTGGTACCACGGATGCAAATACCCATTGTAGAAATCAGTAGCTGTTAGAGTTTTCTTCAGCATTACTGATCGGACGCCAACCCAGCCATCCTAGGGGGAAAAGGATAAAAGTGACCAGGCAGTGGCCGCAAAACAGGAAAACAAAGCGAGTTTTCATTCGTAAACTTTTTATGATGGAAACAGATGAAAAAATTTTCACTAAGTGCCTAACTGCAAAGAGTATACTGTAGAAAGTAACATATACAGGTCCTTGATTCTGAAAGCTTATTATGAAGGGGAGACAAACACACAGACATGCGTGGACGTACTTAGGCACACAGGGAGGAGTAGAATGAAAAGCTGTTCCTGTGTGTGCTGCTGTACGTTTCCAGGGTCTGTCTGTCTGCCTCACTGGGACTGGTCATGAAAACAACCTACATGGCAGCAAAGCCAGTACTGTCCCCATTTTAGAAAAGGAAATGAGGCTGCAGCAGTGGGTGCATTTTTTCTAAGGTACCACAGCTGGCCAGACTCAAATCCACACTTGAATCATCCTGATTCTTTTAGGACTACAAACTGCAGGTGGGAAAAACACGCAACCCAGCCAAGGAGGGCAGAGTACACGCACCCAAGCCTGAGCCAGGAGGAGCCAGGAAAGGTGAGGATGCGCTCTCCACAGGTCAGATCAGTCTCCTGCATGGATTGACTGAATGACTGACTGATTGATTGATTGATTTAAATGTATTTGAAGCCGGGCGTGGTGGCTCACGCCTGTAATCCCAGCACTCGGGAGGCTGAGGTAGGAGGATCAGTGTGAGTTCGAGACCAGCCAGGGCTACAAAAGTGAGCTCAAGGCCAGCCTCAACTGCATAACAAGACCCTGTCTCAAAAAGACAAAAAAAAAAAAAAAAATGTATTTGATACAGGGTCTCACTACACAGTTTGGACTCATAGTGAACCTTCTGTTTTCAGCCTTTCTAGCACTGACATTATAGGCATGTGCCACCACGCCTGGTCTGGTCTTGGTGGCCAGCAAGGCATGTGGTACCAGGGATTGAACCCTGGTCCCTGCGCTTGCCTAAGTAGGCACTTACTCCACCAAGCTATCTTGCCCCTTCTCACACGTGTGATATCTAATATGAACACCACATGACCATTAACACCCAGGAAATGGAAGGAGTGCAGAGCTTGTCTCAGGAACACACTGCTGTCATTCTAAATTGTTCAGTTGACTTAAAACTACTGCAAAGCAGGAAAGGCATGTAGCACGCATGCCCTGCAGTAACTTAGCCAGAATACTTTGCTACGACTGCCTTTTTTTTTTACCAAGCATAAAATTTGATTAGTAAAAAAATGATGCTTGACATTCCACCATTTCCTGAGAAAATTAAACTAGCCCAGTCTACCAGCATATGCCTGTTAATTCCAGCACTTGGGAGACTGAGACAAGAGGATCACCACTAATTTGACCCAGCCTAAACTACGTAGGAAGACCCTGTTTCAAAAAATAAAATAAATACATTATGGTGTTTGTCCAATCCGATGGGAAGCCAGTTCAGCGGTCCTAATTCAAATGATACGAGGTCCGGCAGGATGGCTCAGTGGTCTAAAGCGCCTGCTTAGGAAAGCTTGGGTGGCTGCAGGGACCACGGTTCGATCCCTGGCACCAAATGCTGAGCCAGCCCTGCCCTCGGGGCGGGCTGAGCCCGACATAAAAATGAGTGAATTAACAAACAAAGGTTCTGAAACAAGAAAAAAAAAAAAAAAAAAAAAAAAAAAAAAAAAAAAAAAAAAAAAAAAAAAAAAAAAAAAAAAAAAAAAAAAAAAAAAAAAAAAAAAAAAAAAAAAAAAAAAAAAAAAAAAAAAAAAAAAAAAAAAAAAAAAAAAAAAAAAAAAAAAAAAAAAAAAAAAAAAGATACAAACTATAAACTCAATAAAACAACTATGACTAACTCAAAGCTAAAGGAAATGTACCTTGCAACAGACCAGCAGCAGCTGGGACTGTTTGTGGTATGTGATAGATCCTGGAACAACAGCCGCCTGTCCTGAGACTTTCAGATCTGGTGAATAGGGGCAAGGGGCATGATATGAGAAAGAGAAAAATTAGTAATTATGTCCTTGCACGATACTTTTTAAAAATATGCAAACCCCGTTGGAGGCAGCATGTCCTGGGAGGTCACACTTGCTCACGTCCTGGTCTCATAATTCAAGTCCACGGTGGAGCCATGGCAGGCATGCTGCACATCACAGGCAGAAGGGAAGGCGCTCCACGCATATGTGAAGCTACCAGCCTTCCACCTTGTGTCCCAGTGACCAGCTAAAGTGCTCAACGAAGAGTTCTGTGTTGCAGTGCGAGGGGAAAAGCCACCCACCATGGAGTGACTTGAGGCCAGGACTGGGGTGCCTTACATGCCACCCAGCAGGCCCTGACTGCCAGCTGCCAGGAGCACCAAGGAGTGCCTGGTGGCTTGTCTCTCTTCCTCACTGTACCACCTGGGGCACTGACAGGTATCGGAAGGAGCTCAACAGAGTTGCACTCGAGTCTATGCTCTCCCTACAGGACAGATCCACCGTGGTGATCACGAGGATAAGATCGACCAACTCCTCTGCAATCCGGCAAAGCCTTAATGCAGGATATCGGAGCCAGGGACACTGCTCTACCTGTAAGCGTCCAGCCTGGCCTGCCTGCCCCAGCCCCCAGCCTGCTGTCCAGCAGAAGCACTGCTCTCTGCAGGAAACTCAGCTCAGCACTGAGGCTGCCACTGGCAAACAGGAAGGGAGACAAGATAGGACAAGCAACCTTGCAGGGCCTGGAGACACCAAAAACTCACAGTAGATGCTTCAAGGACTTTGCTCACTGGGCTACAAGGCTGACGGAAAACGTTAAACCTTCCCTCTTTCCATCCTTACAAGAGGGGCACGTTTCTCTGTGTTCAGGGCAGATAGCTTTATGCCTCTGCCTACCTGCACCCGGGTAGTTACACATAGGCTAGGTGCTTTCACAGAAATGTTCTGTCTCTTGCCTCATGTTTTGTGTTTCTGGTTCCCTTAGACTACCTACTTTCCAGATTCTTGTGATAATTAAATGAGAAAATACATGCCAATAGCTTATTCTCTGCAAAGAATGACAAATGAATGTTAAGTGTTGTTATAATGGAACTAAACAAACTGTAAGGATGATTACTTTGGTAAATAATGTAAGCTATGGTAAAACAGACACATTTTCACACATTACAGTGAGAGGAACTTCCATGCCAGCTATTCAAAAGTCAGTACCAGCAAGGACTGAGCTGTCAGCTTCTACGAAATCCAGGAGCTTAACGGTATTTCCCATCCAGAGCGTCTGCAGTGGACTCTGCAAGGAAAATTGAAGAAGGAATGAAGAAGACTGTGCCTCGGCCCCAAGCCCACCCCAGCCACAGGCATGTGTGGCCCTGCTCTAAATGTTTCCCCATGGACCAGGAACAGGGCTGCATCAGGAAATGTTAAAGAACCAGGCATGAACAAGACCTGTGTCAACCTTAGCAGAATTTATAAGTTCGTAAACACTATTCTAAAATCAATGCTTTTGTCCAATTAAACATGTATGTTCATTATGAAAGATGCAAACAGGACAGCATTTATGTTAAAACACTGAGAAAGTGAAACTATCTGCAACCCCCTCATATTCTTAGTCTGAGGTATATTTCCTTGCTTTCTTTTCTTTTCTTATACCAGGGATTGAACTTGGGACCTTGCGCTTGCCAGGCCGATGCTTATGCCACTGAGCTATATCCCCGGCTACATCTTCCTTCTATTTTTTTTCTATAAGTATCATTACGACAAAAATCTAGAATGTGTTGTTTGAAGCCACAGCCAGGTTCTGATCCTTTCACACCCAGCTACTTCTCCCTGGACCTACTGCCATGGTTCACTTTATGACCACACTGTCGCTTCTACAGCCAGTTCCTTCATAACTGGGCCCTTCGGTTGTTTCCAATTTTTTGCTATTATGAACAATTTATTACTATAAAATTAGAAAATATGATAAGAAGAATTAATTTTGTTTCCAGTGGTAACATAGGACATTGTACATGGTCAGCAAATGCTCTACCACTGAACTACATTTCCTGCTCCAGGAGTTTTTTTTATTGCTTTTAAGTTTTTAATCTTCTAAGGATTGCCTGGATGAAAAGCAATGTTCTTTACTGTTCAAGTGCTTTGGTTAAAAAAAAGTCTATTTTTGGGGTTGGCGGCATAGCTCAATGGAGTAAGTGCTTGCTTGGCAAGCACAAGGTGCTTAGTTCAATCCCTGGTACCACAAAAAAATATATATATAAATAAAAGAAAGAAAGAAAGAAAGAAATCTGTTGCTGTCTCTGGTTAATAAGGCTGCCTTGTATTTGTATTTACTTACACATTTAATATATTTATCTATACTCTGCTTCTTTATACCATTTGCCTCTATTTTTAAGCGGCATAAGGGGAATTATTAGGCAGAATTTAAGAAGTCATTAGTCCATACTTTTAAAAACTGGCTTGTTCAACCCTTACTATTTTATAAAAACCCTTCCCATATCTAGGAAATGAGCCTTTTAGTTCTTATGATGTCGGGCGTGGTGGCGCACGCCTGTAATCCCAGCACTCGGGAGGCTGAGGCAGGAGGATTGGTGCGAGTTCGAGACCAGCCTGAGCTACAAAAGTGAGCTCAAGGCCAGCCTCAACTGCATAACGAGACCCTGTCTCAAAAAGAAAAAAAAAAAAAATTTTCCCAGTGTGCTGCCTTTCAGTCTTGGGACAGTCATTTTTCCATGCATAAACTTTGTTTTTAGGGAGCTGCAGTTATCAGCCCTTTCTCTCGTGACTTCATAGTTCCTGTCATGCTTTAAAGGCCTTAGAACACTTCAAGATTATTATAAAATTATTCAAATACACTTTCTTCCAGTCATGTGGTTTCACTTTTAATAAGCAGACCTTTGATCCACCTAGATTTTTACTTACTGTGGTAAACACACATACAACATGAATTGTGTGCTATTCACAAGTCTCAGACACACAGTATATAGCAGTTCCTGGGGCTTAAAAGACAGGATCTGAGGGCTCCCTTCAGGCTAACCAGCTGGCTCGCACTGTTTACTGGACAGCCTGTCTCAGCCTGCACCCCTGTGAAGCAGCACCTTTAGCACTTACACATGCGCCCTACTGGAGATCCTCCAGCCCAACTCGACTCTGTTCATAAAGAAGAACACAGGCCGGGGGCGTGGGGCACAGCTGCAGAGCCAGCACCCTGGGGGGCTGAGGCAGGAGAGCTGAAGTTTCAATTCTGCCTAGATAACTAGGAACACCCTGTATCCATAAAGGGGGTGCTAGAGATGTGCTCAGTGCAAAGCCCCTGGGTTTAATGCCTGTGTGTGTGTGTGCATGCATGTGTGTGATTACATACCAGGAGGTAAGTTCTCACAATCTCTTAATTTTCCACACCGAATAATTTCTTTTTGGACTGTTCCTCTATTTCATAGATGGAGAAAGCAAGGCTTAGAGAACACAGCTGTTTCCCTGAGGGGCAGCACCAGGATGAGCATGCCCTGACTCAGAACTCCGCTCTCTTCCCTTTCTTCCTATCCTAGTGCCCAGGATCAGACTCAGGGCTCTTTCTTGCCTGTGAGGTAGCAGCTACAGAACTGGGCCACATCCCCAGCTCCCCTCCACCTCCACTCTAGTCCTGTACTCACCAGACATAACCAGTATCATTGTCTGCAAATTATTAGCTTTTTTTTTTTTTTTCCCCTGATACTGCAGATGGAAGCCAGGATCCTACACTGAGCTACATCCCAGTCCATTTTTATCTTTTTTGCAACAGGGCCCCACTAAGTTGCCAGGCTAAGCTATAACTTGTGATCCTCCCGCATCAGCCTCCCAGACTACTGGGAGCACAAATGTGTGCACCATAACCAGCTGTCATTTTTTTTTCTTTCAAAAGTGTAAATGGAGGGGTTGGGGAGACAGCTCAGGGGTACAAGTGCCTGGGTGGCAAGTGCAAGGTCCTGAGTTTGATCCCCGGTTCTAGAAAACAAAACAAAACAAAGGAGCAAATGAATTATTAAAATATGCTTGTACTTCCTTGGTGCAGCATCGTGCCAGGACACACTGAGAAAGCCAAGCAGCAAGGCACACCTCATCACCAGAGCAATGCTGGAGGGAAGAGCAAACAGCAGCCCAGCACTACCACATCAGTACTGGCTAAAGCACAGGCTGCAGCGGACTTAAACTCGCACGGTCCTCTCGCTCATACTCAACGGCTACACACATGATCAGCAGCGCCCTGGCAGAGGAGAAAAGGCAGAAGCTGAGAGAGCACAAGGTCTCACTCTCAGTTAGAAAAGGCCAGCTCAGGGACTCCAACTCCACCTTCAGGCTCAGTGGAAGCTCTGAGAGCTCAAAGCTCTCGTCAGGGGCCGTCAGGGTGAGCTGCAGAAGACTCAATCATTACGCAAGGAGTGAGAGACAGCGGGAGGGCTCCAGGGCAGCTCCGCCTCTCAGAAAGCAGCCGGCTCAGCGCCCCCAGAGGGATATCTTCTAAGGAGCTCAAACTTAACGTGGCCAAAGCTGAGCTACTGAGTTTCTTCCCCACATCTGTTCCTCTCAGGACTTCTTGTCACAATTAAAGGGCTGCACTATTGACCCAGGTGCCAAAGAGCTACGAATATCCTAAGTTCTTGCTAGGGTCTTGATAAATTGCTAAACTGTCCAGGCTGTGGCTTAAACTTGTGATCTTCCTGCCTCAGCCCCCCAAGGTAGTGGGATTACAGGCATGGGCCACTGCACTGGGCTAATTTCTTCAGCTTTAAAATGTGGTAGTAAGGCCAGCCAAATAGCTCAGTGGATTAAATAGCTCAGCACATGTCGTGCCGGTCCCAGATTAAAGAGCCTGCAATCAGGCGCAGGGGCTGGTGGTTTGATCCCCAGGCCTGCCATGCCAGTCTCACCCCTGGGGCATGCTGAGACAGCAATGGAGACTGGACCTGGTGGTGTGTGCCTATAATCCCAGCTCTTGGAAGGCTGTAAACAGGCGGATCACTACGAGTCCAGTCTAGAAGTGAGACCCTGAATGCCCTATAGACCCTTCCCTAAAATACTAAGTAAATAAATAAATAAAATGAGATAAAGTATAGTATGAGGTATAATCCTCACTGAGGAACTTGGCATGCTACAGGCAGCCCATGGGAGTTCCCTGTTTACCCAACACTGGTAAGATCAGAGGTAGTCCATTCAAAACCATATACTTGGTAGGGCAGATTCCAAATAATATAAGCAACTATCCAAATAAGGGAAAACATAAACCAATAAATTTTTCAAGGAATTGAGAACTGAACTCAGATATTTTAACAAACTTCGAAATCACCTTTTTTCTTTTGTTTTTTGTATAGCACATGTGGTAGTCCATGACCGAGGAATCTGACTATGGTCTGGTATGGTCGTGCACACAGAAAGCTCAGTGTGTATAAGCGCAGCCTGCCTTCCCAACTTACCATATTTCCAACAGCACGGTACAATCTGAGTATTTGCTCTGAAGTTTGTTCTTCCCACTTTATACAGCTGGTATCCGCAGAAATCTTAGGTGCTACAAGACAAGGCCAAGAGCGAGAGCGTGTGTCAGCGTCAGCAGCCATGAGCTGACTTGTCCTGACACTGAGCAACAAGCATAAGAGGCTACAGCAGGCCCTCGACTTGTGTGTATGTTTAACATTTTCTGCAAAATAAAGTAAAAACAAATAAACCAAACAAATACTAAAAAAAAAAAAAGAATGATCCACTTTATGCCACAAGAGCAGAAAACCCTTCATTCAAGGTCCACATCAGGCTGCATACAAGTAAGACAAGTTGGGCGGGGGAGATAGCTCTGGTCTAAGTGCCTGCCTGGCAAACATAAGGACCTGAGTTCAGTCCTCAGTACCACATGTCGTGCTGGTCCCAGAACCTCAGGCACGCCTTGGCAATGGAAACCAGGCATGGTATTACATCACTGTAATCCCAGCACTGGGGAGACTAAGACAGGAGGATCACTATGAGTCTCAACTGCATAGAAAGACCCTGTATCGAATAAATTAAAAAACAAGTATGAAGAGTTTTAAAAACAAATGACAAGCTGTAAGAATGTGCAGAGTGCATCACAGATGGCTAACTTCTGGTCTACGGACTCCTAGCAGCCTGGATATGCAAGTCCTGATAGGAAAATGGGCCAAAACTACGATTCCTCCCAGAAAGAGAGATGCAAAAAGTCCCCAAACAAAAGAAAAGGTCCTGAACTTCACTCACAGGAATAATTCACATTAAAACTGCCCCAAGACATAGTGTCTTGGCTATTAGACTGCCAAGTATTACACACACAAAGTTATGCTTGGCAATTGTATTTGAGAATTTTTTTTTAATTTTATTTATTATTTTTATTCTTGTTTCAGAACCCTTGTTTGTTTATTCACTCGTTTTTATGGCCGGCTCAGCCTGCTCTGAGGGCAGGGCTGGCGCAGCATGTGGTGCCAGGGATCGAACCGCAGCCCCTGAAGCCGCCCAAGCTTTCCCAAGCAGGCGCTTTAGACCACTGAGCCATCCCGCCAGGCCCCGGCAATTGTATTTGAAATAGCAAAAGATTAGAAACAACCCAGTGTCTAGCCCCAGAGGGCTGCTGAACAAATTATCATAGAATCACAACTTTGAACTGGCTGCCACAAAACGAAAAGAGGAAAATCTCTTCCGGATGGGAAGTGGCCTCCAAGATATACTATTAAGGGAATAGGATGGGGATATTTTACAGTGTGTATTTAATAATGTGTATTTAATAGCATATGTTTAACAGCATATGTTTAACAGTGTGCCTTTTTTGTGGCCTTTCTATAACAGAAAAAGGGGGGGAATAACTGTATACATCATGTTGGCAAACGCAAACTCTGGAAGGTTAAATCAGCATTGGTTGAAACAGTCATATGGAGAGGCCGAGTCTGAAAGACGAGCTACACTTCTCTGATTGTGACTTTTTTTACATAGCTTTATGTGTGTGTGGCCGGCTCAGCCCACCCTGGGGGCAGGGCTAGCATAGCATGTGGCGCCAGGGACCAAACCATGGTCTCCGCGCTTGCCTAAGCTTGCCTAAGCAGGAACATTAGACCACTGAGCCATCTCATTGGCCCTCCCATGACTTAATTTTTGAGCTATATAACTGATTTACACAGTTCAAAAAATAAAAGTGAATGACAAAAAAGAAATAAAGCAACCCAAAATCAAAAATAAATAAAAATAAATAAACCTAACAAGATCCCAAGCAGTGTAACAAAACTACATGGAGAAAATATTCTTGCCAGTAAATTTCACTATGCGCATCTAACTATATACCCTTGGTAGGGTACATTTTAAGGAAAAAAAATATATATGAAGAAATCCTCAATCCTAATTTTATTCCTAGGAGCAATATGGAATTATGAGATTTGCACAGCAAATAAACAGGGATATTTGTGTAGTGCCAAAGCTTTCCCAGACTCATGGCCTGCTCTCTGTGAAAGGAAACTCCTTCCCTTTAAGAACACCTGGTGGTGACCACCTCCACCAAGTGGTCACACTTAGCTTCAGGAGTGCTGTGTCACCCAACGCAGCTTGCTAATGTGACATTCTTAAGTAAGTCTGGGGGCAAAAGCAAGACTTCTTTTGAATTTATCCTTTTAAATGGTTTTACTGTTTTAATCAGGTATGCATTTTTACACATTCAAACACAAAACTAAGTTGCAAAAAAAAATAAAAACAAAAAGCAATCCCCAAACCAAACAAATGCTACTAAAACACAGGAGCATCTATGAAATATTCTTTTCAAAAACCTTTATCTGATTAAGCCTTTAAAATTTCTAATTTATAGGAAATAAAAGGGACAGGAAACAAATTAGCTAACTGGCTTGATCTCTTCAAAATGTCAATGACATACAGGAGGAAAGATAATTTTAAAGCGACAACATGAGATAACAATAACCAGATACTAACATTATTTTAATTCTTAAAATAAATTGGCAGTTCTAGCAATCAAGCCTAGGACCTTGTGCATGCTAGGCAAGTAATCTACTGCTAAGCTACAGTGTTAGTACTTTATGTTTTTGTTTTTGGTTTTTTTTTTTTGCAGGACCGGGATTAAAACTCACAACCTTGCACTTGCCAGGCAGGCACTTGTGCCACAGAGCTATCTCCCCAGCCCCTACTTTCTTTCCTTAAATTAAAAAAAAAGAAAAATTACATCTAGTGGGAGCTAATTAGGTTTGCAATTGGGGAAAATAATAGATTCAAGCAGTCTTCAGAAATGCATTCCCTGGATCCTACCTGAAAATACAAGAAGATGAAAGCCAGCTATCAGACACATTTGTAGACAATGAGGAAAATGCCTGTATGGACAGGGTTATTAGACACTATCAGGGAACAGTTTCTTTTCTTAGCAAAAGTATCCTGAAGGACTCAGAAACGAAAGTTCTCATTCAAATTTGCAAGTGACCACACAAAACCTAAAATCTATATACTAAGCATACGCAGAGAAAATAAGACCACAGCTGGGCATGGTGATACACTCCCATAATCTCAGCACTCAGGAGGCTGACGCAGGAGGTCATCATGAGTTCAAGGCCAACCTGGGCTACATTAGTGAATTCAAGGCCAAGTGAAATGCATAGAGACCCTGTCTCAAAAAGTCAAACAACAAATGAAGAAAATTGGATCAAATAGTAATATCTGCTAACTCTGAGATAAACTGAAGTCTGTTACACTAGCCTTTCACTTGATCTGTGTTTAACACTTTTCAAAATAAAACACTGAAAAATAAAGTTGAGGCTACCTGCTGTGAGGGAGGAAACTTCACAACTGTTCTTGGGAAACGGCACAGAAATGAGTGCATGATCTGCTCAAACCCAGGGCAGAAGCACGGGAGGCAGTCGGCTGCCCAGGTCCCTTCTCGAATGGGGATTCCACACGCGGCTCACTCACCGTACGTCACCCCCTCGGCTGGCTGCTGCCTTCCATTGCGCAGACTTTCAGGCAAATTTTTCAAAACTGAAATAAGCTACAAAAGAGAGAGCGCACATGAGGAACAGAACAACGCAGAGATGCATGGCCACTGGCAAGTGACGCTAGCCCTCATCCCCCTCTGCACGGGTCACTCATTTGCTTCTGGGTGGTGCTGGGCATTGCCGGGCCATTCAGGACAGCCTGCACTCAGCTTTCCACACTGTTACCCCAGAAAAGACCCCGAGACCTCACAAAAGGACAATGTACTCTCACAAGGCTCTGGGTTGGGCTCCCAGTTCCACTACCTATGAGCTGTGGAAATTATACTTGTCTGTAGCCTCAGTGTCTTGATATATAAAATAATCAATAGCAACAGCTTCCTCAAATGTTTGTTGGGGACATGAGATGCAATGGTCCTGGCTCATGAGCCAAGGCTCAAGCAGTGGCAGCCAATACGATGAGAGGTCACTTCTGAAAGAGGGCGCTCAACAGGAAGTACTGTCCCTGTCCGGGAAGGATACGTTCTGCTGTATGAAATGAACTAGCTCAAACCAAAACTACAAATCCACCCCTTGAGCATTTGCCAGATCCTGCTGTTTACAGATCCAAGGAACTACGCAAAGACGCCGACGGACCTTTATCTGTAGGCAAGTCCATCTGGAGAGCTCCAGGGCACACAGAGGCAGGAGAAGCACAAGAGCCAAGAGCCACCTGGAAGGGGCCATGAGGTCAGTGTCATGGGAGGCCAGGGGTGCATGACAGCAAGGAGAGGGGGTTGGGGAGGCGCTGCCCAGGCTGCGCTATGCAATCAGCGGATGATTGGCCGCTGCACTCTACAAATCCTCAGATGATGTCCATGTGATCACAAATACTAGGCTCATGGTTAGGAAGTCAAGGACAAAATCCACATTTTGGTTTTTTTAGTAAGTTTGAAGATTAGCCAGGCGTGGTGGCGCACGCCTGTAATCCCAGCACAAGGGAGGCTGAGGCAGGAGGATCAGTGCGAGTTTGAGACCAGCCTGGGCTACAAAAGTGAGCTGAAGGCCAGCCTCAACTGCATAGCGAGACCCTGTCTCAAAAAAAATACAAAAAAAAAAAAAAAGAAGATTACGGGTCATAAACATATCCTTTTCATCAGAACCACTGTGGAGAACTACAAGATGCATGAAAAGCAGTGGAATTCGGAGTCCCATACCATGCTGGCACCCAGTCTTGACAGCACTGCTTCCAAGTCCTTGGCAGTGCTGCTGGGTGGCACAGAGATGGCTTCCTGCTGGAGAATTGGGCCTATGTCAAACCTAGCAAAACAGCAAAGGCAGATTAATAACATGGTTATTGTTTTTTTTTTTTTTTTTTTTGGTACCACAATTCACACTCAGAACCTTGTGCTTGCCAGGCAGATGCTTGTGCCACTGAGTTATGTTCCCAACCCATGATTCTTATTTCTTAAGATCAGAACATCTGTCCAACCGGGCCCAGGATGGTTTATTGCAAGCTACTTACTAATCAGCTATGCAAAGAGCCAAATGTGGCCCACACTTTACAGTACACCTTAGGCTCTAAAGGAAAAAGTATGCAGTACATATGAGGAACTTAACTACAATTACAAATAATCTACTACTAGTAATAAATAGTTTGAAAAATTGCTATCAGTATATACAAAGCACAGGTAAGGAATTTGTTTTCTAATTAACAAATTAAATTTATTTCTCTCTTTCAAGGAAGAATAGTTTTGCTTGGATAATAACCACTAGAAATTATAAGTGGATGAGAATGTATTTGGATTCCATAGTCGTACATCAACCTTGGTCAACATAGACCATAGGCTTTCATTAGAAATATAACTTGTTTAGAAAGTTCAACTTTGTGGTTCTTTTAATTTGTATTTTAAATCAACGAATTTGTTTCTTTCTGAGACAGAGTCTCAGTTGCTCAGGTTGGCCTCAAACTCATGGTATTAACCAGTTTTCCTGGTTCCTGAGAAGTTGGGACTACATGCACACAAGAACATACGGGCAGCTCAGCACTGCAGTCAGTATTGGAGGATGTCAGAAGTATCCGGACGCTGCTATTCTTGTCTTGTCTACTCCCTCCTTTTTTTTACTTTTATTTTGAGGCAGGATCTTACTAAACTGTCCAGTCTGGGCTCCAACTTGTAATTGTCTTGCCTCTTTCCTCTGCCTTCTAAATAGCTGGGACTGTGCTGGGGAGATAGCTTAGGGGCATAAGTGCCTGTCTGGCAAGCATAAGGTACTGAGTTTAATTTCTGATTCTGTAAAATCCAAACAAACAAAAACTAAACAGCTGAGGTTATAGGCAGGTGCCTATAACCACCTCCCACATTTTCCTGAAGTAAATTCCAGATAGCATGTTGTTCATGTGAGCTCATAAATTATTCTTTCTATAGGGTAATTAACAGGCAGAAACTAAGAGCCAATGAGATAGCTCAGCAGACTAAGCACCTGCTTAAGCAAGTGCAGGAACTAGGGGTTCAATCCCTGTTACCACTGCTGTGCTAGCCCCACCCCAAAGTAAGACCCTGTACCAAAATACATTTTATAAAAAAAATCAAATTAAGAAAAAAGGGGCTGGGGAGATAGCTCTGAGGCACAAGTGCCTGCTGGGCAAATGCAAGGTCGTGAGTTCGAACCCTGGTCCCACAAAAAAAAAAAAAAAAATTAAGAAAAAAAACCGGTACAAACTTAATATTAAGTTGGTAGTGGCTTGCACCCAGATGCCTCCCCTCTCCCTGAAGCTTCAAGTAACCATAGGAGTGAACCTTGGGCAGCAGCTGGATCTAAAGTGTGTGATGTTGGGATTGGGTGTGGGTGGCAACATCCATGCCACAGGTAAACTGGATGGAACATAAGGGACAGAATGAAGCTGTCTAGCTAATCACCGCTTGGCTGCCTCCTGCCTGTTGTTCCAGGGAGTTTCTCCTTTGCGATACCCCCTGCCATGTTCCCCCCTGTGCTGGAGCCAGCTCACTAGGGACTGAAACCTCTACAAACCATGAGCTAAACGAACCTTTCCTCCTTCAATTTGGGGTGTCAGGTATTTTGTCTCAGCAACGAGAATAGTAACTAAGATAAGCTCCTCAAATGACTTTAAATAACTACTTTCTAGAGCAATAGTTCTCAACCTTTCTAATGCCGTGACCCCACAATACAGTTCCTCATGTTGCGGTGACCCCAAAGCAAAAAATAATTTTGATGGCTACTTCAAAACTGTAATTTTGCTACAGTTATGATTCGGAATGGCTTTAGGTGACCCCTGTGTTTTGGCCGTTTGACCCCCGCCAGGATTGAGACCCACAGGTTGAGAACCGCTATTCTAGAGTGTACAAAAAAATAGCAACATTTAGGACAGTTATATTACACACAATAGTATAGCCTTTGGTTAAGCTCCAAAAATTATTTTTTAATATAAACCAAGGTTAATATAACTGAGATTCAAAATAATGAATATAGCCGGGCGTGGTGGCGCACACCTGTAATCCCAGCACTTGGGAGGCTGAGGCAGGAGGATCGCTGTGAGTTCAAGACCAGCCTGGGCTACAAAAGTGAGTCCAAGGCCAGCTTGAACTGCATAGCAAGACCCTGTCTCAAAAAAAAAAAAAAAAAAAAAAAAAAAAAAAAAAAAAAAAAAAAAAAAAAAAAAAAAAAAAGACAAAACAAACAAACAAACAAACAAACAAAAATAACGAATATATAAAAATCTGTATGTCATTTACACAATGCCTCTTACAGAAATTTCAGTTAATGTAATTTTTTTTAATGAAAATCCTTTTTTTGGGGTACTGGGAATTGAATTCAGGACCTTGTGCTTGCCAGGCAGGTGCTTGGGCTTTGAGCTATCTCCCTGGCCCTCAAATGAAAATCTTTAGTGTTTGTGCTGATGAAGTTCCTAAGTGCTCATCACGAAACTGTGCACTCAAAAGAAAATAAAAATAAAAGCAGCTTATAGAATCTCCAGCATTTCAAAGAAAACATTCTAAAAATATATTTACACCTGAAACATATGCCGTTATAATGTAAATAAATGCAGCAGTATACAACAAAGGAAGACCACTACACGTGGAGTTTTGCCCCCTCCCCCATACACACTGCAACCATCTTTAGCCTGCTGAACTTCACCTCAGCAAGCGCGGATCCTTTTCCTTTTTTCCTATTCAGTTCACTTTTCGGCTGGTCAGCAGATGCCTGTGTGTCTGGAGATTCAAGTCACTGACGGAAGTAGATTTTCTTTCCTTGGTTTTTCAGGAGCTTTTCTTTTTTTTTTTTTTTTGTCTTTTTGAGACAGGGTCTTGCTATGCAGTTCAGGCTGGTCCTGAGCTCACTTTTGTAGCCCAGGCTGGTCTCGAACTCGCACCAATCCTCCTGCCTCAGCCTCTCGAGTGCTGGGATTACAGGCGTGAGCCACCACGCCCGGCATAGCAGCTTTTCTCTGTAAGATGATTTCCTGCTGCTTTTTTTTTTTTGCTTTAAACAATTTATTTAACTGAAATGGACTTACATTTGTTTCTTAGGTGACTTTCATTTATTTGGATACATCTTTTCCCAATGGAGATTTACAAGATCTTCAAGCCAATATAAATATTTTATAAATATTTGGGTATATACCTGCACAATACCTCAGCAAAACTTTTCAGCAAGAAAACACTGAAGAGTAAAGACCAGACACAATTACTCACTACAGCGAAAATCTGGTGAGATATGTTTGAGGTAAGAAGGCACCACATACCTCTTCAACTAAAAAAATCACCCTTACAACACAGGGCAATTTTATTTTTATACAGGATCTATAACACTTAAGCTGTCAATTAGGTGGTGAATGGCAGAACTACATCCCAGTTTATGCCATGAATTCATAGGGAATAGGTTCCAACAACTCAGGTTCCTTCCCACTGGTCTTCACAAAGTGCACTTCTCTGGGAGGTGCAGGCTAGCGCTTCAGTTGAACCCAAGTACCTTTCTCTTTTGCTTCTTTCTTTTTCTGATCATTTTCCTTGACACGTTTCAGGAAGCTATCACGACTTTTTGAATGTTTAATATGCTCAATACGTACATTAATCCTCTTGGTAAGTATCTTGCCCTTAACTTGCTTGTTTACAACAATGCCAACAGCGTGCTGGGTAACACTGTAGACTCTTCCTGTTTTGCCATGGTAACATTTGTGAGGCATTCCTTTTTGCACAGTACCCATTCCCTTGATGTCTACAATGTCACCCTTATTGTAGATTCGCATGTATGTGGCCAAAGGAACCTCCCCATGTTTTCTAAAGGGCCTGGAGAACATATAACAGGTTCCCCTCCTCTTGCCCTTTGTGTTAGTCATTTTGACAAATTACTGGAAGATGGCGGTTCCGGCCAAAAGGCTCCTGCTGCTTGAAACACCTTTGCCTTCCAGCGAGCACTAGATTCAAATAGTATCTTATTGGAATTCTTTTGCTCAGTCTCTCATTACTGGCATTGGTCATATCCCGCTAAGAAGTCTTACTGGCATGGACTCACCTTTTACCAGGGCACCACCCATTATTTCATAGTTGACGATGGTGTCTACTGCAGTTATAGTCCCGGGCGCAACTCCCGTGGTCTCTTTTTCGATCAACTGTAACTCCATGTGTTGTATCTTTATTCTTACTGAGAAGAAATGCAGTTTTCCAATAATCACATCCTTTAAATGATACAATGATTAAGTATATTCATGCTGTATGTAGATGATCTTCCATGCCCACTTCCATCTTAATAAAGTTGTTAATGTCACGGTAGGTGGCAAGTTGGTGAACAGTGACACCGATTACACACTCTTTGCCAAGTCTGTCAGTCTTCTCACCCCGTAAGAAAATGCCTCAGACAGACACTGGCATCGATGGGAGATTCACATGGCTTTTCAGCTTGCATAATGAATAATCATCACTTCTGCTGAGTCAGTTCTCAGGTCCGGCTGGTTCTTCCACTATGTTTACAAATTCATGGGCATTGCTCTTGTTGTTGAATAGGAGGCCACTTTGACCTACGAATTGAGTTGTGATTTCCTTGGTGCTCTAGGCCCTCTCCAGGTTGCTGAAGGGCCTGAATCACAGGAGAAAGCGTTTTTCTACTGCGCCGCCTTCACTCTTCACCTCTGCCATCTTCCTTGTTTCCCCATTCTTAAGGACCACATCGGTCTCACAAATGGGACCAAACAAGCCTCTGAAAAAACTCCTGGGAGAGAACATAGCTTGGAGCCCCAGCAGTGGTAGTGGCAGAGACAGGGAACCTAGTCAGGGCGCCAGGAGCCACTGGAGAAACTTGGCCAGGAGAACACCCTGCAGGTGCACTGGCCTCACGGAGACCCTGAGTCTGGTAGCCAGACGGGGCTAACCAGCTCCCAGCCCACTCATCCACCCTTCCCCCAGCACCCATGGCTATCTGGTCACCTACTCCAGGGCAAGGCAGAACACAGGCATGGGTTCCACTGTGCATTCACTGTTAATAATGTAATTTATTTCAACTGAAAAATTGGGAAGTTCCTGGGAACTTTAAAGAGACATAGTGCCGGGTGTGGTGGCGCATACCTGTAATCCCAGCACTCGGGAGGCTGAGGCAGGAGGATTGGTGCAGGTTCGAGACCAGCCTGGGCTACAAAAGTGAGCTCAAGACCAGCCTGAACTGCACAGCGAGACCCTGTCTCAAAAAGACAAAAAAAAAAAAAAAAAAGAGACATAGTATATACACCAAGAGGCCTACAGCTTAGGTTAGAGACAAAGAACAAAGTTATATCAAAGCAAAGGAAGCAGGCAGGGTGGCACACGTCTATAATCCCAGAACCCCAGAGGGCTCAGGCAGGAGGTTCCAATTTTAAGCCCAGAATGGACAATTCTGCAAGACCAAATCTCAAAAAAAAAAAAAAAAAAGTTGTAAGGACCCTGTATTCAAGCCCCAGTACCATGAAATAAATAAATGAACGAAAAGGAACTGCTCCCCGTGATAGAAGAATGAGCCCTGTCCCTTTCCTCATTTCCCCATACATACCTCCAACAGACAGATAGCAACATTTTATTTATTTTTTTTTATAATTTTATTTATTTTTCTTGTTTCAGAACTTCTGCCTGTTTATTTTTATGGCCGGCTCAGCCTGCCCCGAGGGCAGGGCCGGCGCAGCACGTGGTGCCAGGGATCGAACCGCAGTCCCTGAAGCTGTCCAAGCCTTCCCAAGCAGGCGCTACAGACCACTGAGCCATCCTGCCGGGCCCTGTTAGCAACAGTTTAAAACATCACAAAAATCTCAAAAAAAAAGGAAAAGAAAATGCACTCTACCTTTTAGGTCTGATCTGCATGATTGTCACTCCAGTCACAGGATCTCCGTGGAGTACCGTGTGGATGATGGGGGCCGGACCCCGCCACCTCGGGAGACAGCTGGGGTGCACATTCAATACACCACTGGGCAGAAAATGCAGACACCTGTGCATCAGTGTGGGCCCCACCGTGCAGTCACCGCTGCCTACACTAGCGTGCCACTGGGCACCAGGATGCTTTCCCAGAAAGCTTACCCATCTGACAGCTCAGTCTACTTCTCTAGCACCTAAAACAAAGTCAAATTTCTGTCCATAAGAAATTCATGATGCTTAGAGCCGGGCGCGGTGGCGCACGCCTGTAATCCCAGCACTCGGGAGGCTGAGGCAGGAGGATCAGTGTGAGTTCGAGACCAGCCTGGGCTACAAAAGTGAGCTCAAGGCCAGCCTGAACTGCATAGTGAGACCCTGTCTCAAAAAGACAAAAAAAAAAAAAAAAAAAAAGAAATTCATGATGCTTAATCAACAGCACAGCAAGGATAGCTAGTCATGGTTCCAAAGATGCTTTCTAACTCCATGCCTGCACTGCCAAGATAAAATTTGCAAAGGCACTTATTGCTATTTTGAGAACTATTCAAATCTTCATATGCATCTCACAGACAAAGCCAATTTTATTCCCACAAGAGCTTAGTCACATAATTTTCATCACTTCCATTTCTGCTCCTGGGGAGCTCTTATGCAAAAGATGGGGGATGAGCAATAAAAGACAAAGCACCGGGTGTAAAACAAGTTTCTCACATGGTGCTGAGGCCTATGGAGAAAAGCAAAGCAGAGGAAGGGGCAAGAGTGACAGGGGTGTGTGTCGGGGGGAGATTCCAATTTTAGCCCAAGTCTAAGAAGTTTTTACCAATAAGGAACTAAGCAAAGACCTTGAGGAGTCAGAGAACGACCAACACAGTCATGAATCACTACAAAAGGTACGTGCATGGCGAGGGGATTTGGTTGTGTGACCATCAGAGCATGCGCTTATACAAGGTCAGATGGCCAAAATATCCCACATACTCTCATGACACCACTATCTGATGTGCAGTCCATTGTTAACTAAAGTGTCCTTACATGGCACACAATGGCTATGGAGAAAAGTTTTCCAGGCAACAGGAAAATTAATACAAAGCTCTCGAGGAAGACAAATGCTCAGCCAACTCCAGGCACAAGGAGACAAGTGTGGCTGGAGTGAAATCAGGGCAGTTGCCCTCACTAAGACAAAAGTCCTGGGGAGAGCTGGGCGTGGTGGCGCACAGCTGTAATCCCAACACTTAGGGGGCTGAGGCAGGAGGATGGGTGGAAGTTCAAGAACAGCCTGAGCTACAAAAGTGAGCTCAAGGACAGCCTGAACTGCATAGCAAGACCTTGTCTCAAAAAAAAAAAAAAAGTTCTAGGAGGAGCTGGGGGGATGGCTCCGAGGCACAAGTGCCTGCTGGGCAAGTGCAAGGTCATGAGTTTGAACCCCAGTCCCACAAAAAAAAAAAAAAAAAAAAAAAAAAAAAAAAAAAAAAAAAAAAAAAGACCCAAAAAAAAAAAAAGTTCTGGGAGTTTGGGACACCCTGAATATAAGGTACCTATTGGACTTCAAAACAGGGCTATAGACAGGGTGGGCACTAGGGCCTGAAGTCAGGGCTGGGCTGAGCTGCAGGGACCATCTAAATGCGGGTGGGTAAAAGTCCATTGAGAATATTTATTTTAAAAGGTGAAAGACACCTGCATGCAGGCACAGAGGCCAGAGGTTCAATCCCCAGGCCTGCTATGCCAGCCTCGCCCCTGGGGTGCATTGAGATGGCCACTGAGACAGGGCATGGTGGCACGGACCTGTAATCCCAGCTCTTGGGAGGCTACAAATAGGTGGATCATGAGTCCAATCTAGTAGTGAGACCCTGAATACCCTGTAGACCACTCCCTAAAATAATAATAATTAAAAAAAGATTAGCCGGGCGTGGTGGCTCACGCCTGTAATCCCAGCACTCGAGAGGCTGAGGCAGGAGGATCGGTGCGAGTTCGAGACCAGCCTGGGCTACAAAAGTGAGCTCAAGGCCAGCCTCAACTGCATAGCAAGACCCTGTCTCAGAAAGACAAAAAAAAAAAAGATGAAAGAAAGCATACTTGAGTTCAAATTATGGCATTTTAGACACTGGGTCCATTTATAAGGACCAAGGTCTCTATACTGTATTTCCTTACAAATAAAACTTACTAGGGGAATTTAAGAATAAGAGCCTCACTCAAAAGCCGGCCAAAGGAAGCCACCACTCCTACGTCGTATTCTCCAGAGCCCACATCTGGCCACTCATACACCGGAAGCTGGAACTGCACAGCGTACTGCTTCACTGGAAGTCCTCTGGGCGAGGGTGAGGGCACTGTGACCACCTCCAATTTTTCAATCAACTTTTCCTCTTTGCTTTCCCTGAAGTAGAAAGATTGTAAGAAAAATGTCAGTGTTAGGGCATTTTTGTAGCTTAAACTCATAAAGCATCTAGGGCTAGATGATTAAAACCAGTGCAATTGAGACCAGCTTTTTATATCTTTATTTAATCCCCCCCCCCATTTCCCAGGAGCACTGGGGCTTGAACCCAGGCCTGCTGAATGCTTAAGAAAGCACTCTACCGATGGACTGAATCTTAGCATCTTTGTATTTTGTCTGGATCTCACTAAACTGTTCACTAATCCTGCTGCCTCAGCCTCTTAAATCACTGGGAGTTCATCTGTGTGCCACCAAACCTGGCTTATTTAATTCTTTTAAATTTAAGGTGCTCCACATGGCTACTGGGTACCCTGGGGACAGTACCATTTCAGAGGCTTCCTGGGCACACAAAAAATATACAGCAGTTATCTTACACAATTTGGATGCTATACATGGGCTTCTGCATATGTCTCAGTCATTTCCTCTTAGTAATGGTTTCTGTATCTATGACAGGAATAGTTGAAAGCTGGGCTAAATATCCACATGCTTGAACATGCCCAGAGCAGTACTAGAAATAAAGACGCAGAGCTCAATGCTTATCTCTGAGAGAACTGAGAAATGAAAGCCAGAGATAGAAGAAAACAACTCTTCACCGTTTCTCCTTTTTTTAAATGTATTTGCTACAGGATCTCACTGCGCAGCTCAGACTCATAGTGATCCTGTTTTCAGCCTCCCCAGCACTGGGATTACAGGTGTGTCTGTGAAACAGTCTGCTGTGCTATGTCATCTACTCATTCACTGTTTATCCTTTGAATCAGTGAAATTTTGTAACCATAACCTTAGGCCAGTCAAGTAACACTGGGATTGGGCCCAGGCCTTCAGCACGGCAGGCAAACTCTACTTAGCACAGAACTGGCCCCCAAACACTTCTTCAAAAACAAAAGTACACACATTGGCACCACTCAATGGTAGCACTTAAGTACACCTCCTCACTTGCTGCTACTGTATGGTGTTCCGGTGCTCCCGGGATGTACATTCACTCATACATTCATTGTGCTGGAGGTCAAACCCAGGGCAGTCCTCCACTGACACTGAGCTACAGCCTGGCATGCAGGGGCTGTATGTTTATTTAGTAAATGGGTACTGCACAAACATGCTGAAGACTTAGGAGAAAGGGACCATGCACCAGGGCAATAAAAGAATGTTACGGCTAGGGGCCCGGCGGGATGGCTCAGTGGCCTTAAGGCGCCTGCTTGGGAAAGCTTGGGCGGCTTCAGGGACAGGGGTTCAATCCCCGGCACCACATGCTGTGCCAGCTCTGCCCTCAGGGCAGGCTGAGCCGACCATAAAAATGAGTGAATAAACAAACAAAGGTTCTGAAACAAGAAAAAAAATAAATAAAATAAAAAAATTCTTTAAAAAAGAATGTTATGGCTAATGGCGCCGCCAAATGATCACCAGCTGTAAGAACACATGTGACAATATGGAAAACAGCAAGGTGCAGACGGAATGCCCCCTGGGTGCTATGGGTGTTTCAAGGGTGGTAGGCACAGGAGCGTGTGGAGGGAGGAAAACCACAAACGAAGGACTGATGAGAGATTCCATATATAAAGGAGACTGTTTCTGGTGACAGAAATGTATGGGAGGGGAAGTGAGGTCAAACCATCATGTACGGGTACAGATTCTGATCATATGTGTATCTAAAACGTACCAATAAATTTAATAAAGAAGCAAATTGGGCGGAGGAGCCAGAAAAGTAAAAACAGAATGGGGAAAAGAAACAATGGGAGGAAAGGGGGATACAGCAGTATGTGCTGCCACATACCCGGTAAGCAAGATTTGTAAAATTTCAAAAATACTTAATATGGCCCTTTGAGTTGTGATGGTTCGTTTTGGGGCTGTGTCTTCGTTTGCTGCTCAGAAAACCCAAGCCCAGCGTGCAGCAGGAGATCTGGAGCAGAGGAGGGGGAGCGGATGTGCAGGAAACACACACACCCAGGAAGCCCACGCTTAAGGTCCAGACCCACAAACCAGAAGGATGGGGCTCAGGAGCTGGAAAGGGGTGCTTTGAGGTTTTAGACTCAATCGCTAGCTGATGATCTTGGGCAGCGGGCATGACCTCTGAGCCCCGGCTTCCGCACCTGCAAGCCGGTCGAGGGGTAGTGGGATTGACCAGGCCGGGATGGGGTGCAGCCCTGAAGCCCCAGGGCCGACCGAAAGGTGCGCACGGGGACATCGAGGACAGTCCACACCACCAGGCCGCGACAAGGTGCTCACGCCCGGGCTGCCCAGGCCCTACCCCTCCCGGTACCTGGCGGCGTGGAGCGCGCGCAGCGCCTCCCAGGCGAAGTGGTCTGTGCCGAAGAAGAGCACGCGCCAGGGTGGCTTGTCGCGGCCTCGGGCGTAATTGCCGTCCTCCCAGCCAGGACAGCCGCCGAGCCCGCTCACCACCAACCGCCGCGGAGAACTCGCCCTCCCGTTCGCCGCGCCGCGGCCCAGCTGGGGTCTCCACCAGCCGCGTACTAGAACCTTCATTACCCAAGAGGACGGCTGCGCAACCACACTGCGCAGGCGCGCCGGGGCGGGGCCGAGAGGAAGCCAGGTGGGTGGTTCCACAACTGTTCGGGGCGTGTCCAGATGGCGAGGGGCGGGGTCTGCCCTCTTGGAGGCGTGGCTAGTCTGAGCGTGGGCTGAGACAGCCCACGACACCATCTCGGTGTCGTTTTTTGCACTAGGTTGCCGAAACACCAAAGGAACTCTGAGGAACAGATCATATGCGTCCTTACAGTATCATTTTCTCATCCATTAGGGTGTTTAACTCATGCTGAGTCCTTACTGTGTGCCACGAGTTGGCTATATAATTTATATCCGTTGTTGCTTCCAACCTCACATTAACCATCTGAGGCTTGGATCGCAAGTGAAGAGAACCTGCGCGGTGAAACTAAGGACTGCCAGTTTCTGAGGTCCACAGGCTAGTAAACGGCGGGGCGGTGCTAGAGCCCTCGGTCCTGCAGCCGCAGTGCCTGTGGTCTCACCATCTGACCTCACGGCAAGCCTATGTTTTACACCTGAAGAAAGTGAGGCTCTGTCCATTTCGTTGGTTTCTTTTATGAACAGAATGCTCCATTCTAGGGGCCTGGCGGGATGGCTCAGTGGTATAAAGTGCCTGCTTGGGAAAACTTGGGCGGCTTCAGGGACCGCGGTTCGATCCCCGGCACCACATGCTGCGCCAGCCCTGCCCTCGGGGTGGGCTGAGCCGGCCAAAGAAATGAGTGAATGAACAAACGTTCTGAAACAAGGAAAAAAAATAAAAATAAAAAATTCTTAAAAAAAAAAAAAAAAAAGGAATGCTCCATTCTAGCCCCTACCCTCTGAGGGTCCTGTGGTGGAGATTACCAGGGAAAGTGGGCAGGGGTCATTGTTCCCAGAAAGCCTCTGGTCATTCATGCTTAAGTGCTTGGCCTCCTGGAGGATGGGCCCATGTCCTCCAGGCCAAAAGCTTAGAGTAGTTCCCTTCACTTATTTTCACTGACATTGTGACCCCAGTGTCCGACCCAGAGACCAGGGCCAGCACCCTAGTTTCTGTGGCTGTGCATACCCTGTCCCTTCCCTAGGCTGGCCTCACACCCTCTTCCTAAGTAATGCCCAGTGCTCAAAGCCAAGCTGAGACATTTTCCCCAAAGCTTGAGCTCTTGCTTTGTGGGTTTGAGGTCTGTCCCCAGGTTCCCCCACTCAGTACTGTGTGGGGACATCTATTTTTCATGGCTGGTGTTCTTGACAGAAATCGTCTGACATGCATGTAGACATTGGCACGTTTGCCTGTGTGTTGAACAGAAAAGCAAAAAGGAAAGAGTTTTTAAAAAGATGAGGGCCTGACAGGTTGGCTCAGTGGTCTAAAGCACCTGCAGGCGGCTGCAGGGACGGCGGTTCGATCCCCAGCACATGCTGCGTCAGCCCTGCCCTCAGGGCACGCTGAGCCGGCCATAAAAATAAATAAACAAACAAAAGTTCTGAAACAAGAAAAAAAAAATAAAATAAATTTTTAAAAATGAAAGGCATAGGGTTGGGGAGATAGCTCAGTAGAATAAGCACTTGTCTGGCTAGTGCAGGGTCCTGAGTTCAATCCCTGGTACCACAAAAAAAAAAAAAAAAGAAAAGAGTTTCAGATATTCTGTTTCTCTGGCAGCAGTGATGGAAAGAGGAGACCCAAGGCCTCTCTGCTTACTTCCTTCACCAAGTTCTGTCCCAGGAGCCTGTCTCAGAGCAGTCAAACTATGCAGAGCACAGAATTTCCTTGTACAACATGACCTAAAAATTCAACCCAAATTCATCTGGGTTTTCATCTTAGACAAGTTCTGCTGCCTAAAGCATAATGCTGGGCTGGCCAGATAGCTCAGCATATTAAAGCTCCTGTTTAGGCAGGTGCAGGGGCCAGGAGTTTGATCCCCAGCCTATTGTGCTGGCCCTGCCTCTGGGGCATGCTGAGACAGCCACTGAGACCGGGCGTGGGGGCACATGCCTATAATCCCGGTGCTTGGGGGGCTGAAAACAGGAGTATCACTATGAGTCCAATCTGTGTAGTGAAATCCTGTAGACTCTGTAATAAATATATAAAAATAAAAAATAAAATTAAATATGATGGTTTGTATTTATGTTTGTGCCATTTCCTGCTCTAGTGGATTTGAAGCTTGCCTGCTTGGAGAGCACCGATTATGCCACCTTCACTTTCAGCATCCAGGTAGCCCCGCCCCCAGAGCTGTTGTGAACCACTTACAACATCTGCTGGCTCAGCAGGATGGCTCAGTGGTCTAAAGCACCTTCAGGCGGCTGCAGGGACCACAGTTCGATCCCCGGCACCACATGCTGCGCCAGCCCTGCCCTCAGGGCCGGCTGAGCCGGCCATAAAAATAAAACAAACAAACAAAAGTTCTGAAACCAGAAAAATAATAATAAATAAATAAAATTTAAAAAAAAAAAAAAAAAACATCTGCTGGCCCCTGGCTGCTATTCAGCTTGTGGTCTAATACCAACCTGTTTTCTTCCCTCCACAGAGCTACCTCCCACAACTAGCATCTAACCTTCTAGATTTTCATTAGCAGCAAATTTATTTTAAAGAGAGAGAGAAGGAAAAGAAGGGCCGGCGGTATAGCTCAGAGGATTAAGCCCTTGCTAAGAGAAGCTCAGAGGCCAGGGTTCAGTTCCTGGTCCTGCCTGCGGCGCCAGCATCACTCTAGCGCTGGAGTCCAGGCAAGGTGGCGTATGCCTTTAATCTCAGCATTTGGGAGGTAAAAGCAGGAGGATCACTATGAATCAGTACTGTATAAAAAGAAAAAGACAAAAAAAAAAAAAAAGAAAGAAAGAAAGAAAGAAAAGAAAAGAAAAGAAAAAAAAAAAAAAGAAAAACAGGCAAAATTCACAGCAGGGACACAAGCCTATAAAGCCACCTAGTGGGCAAACTGAGGCAGGAGGATCACAACTTCAAGATGAGAACCGTCGTGTTAAGGTAGCACAGGCCCAAGTCCACTGGGCTCCTGTTGTGGCCTGGCGGGCAATGCCACCTGACACGTGACGTGGAAATTGTTTGCCATACACGGGCCTGACCCCGGCCCGGAGCCCGGAAGCCAGCTCAGCTCTGAGCCCGGTGAAGCCATTCCTGGATCTGGTTGCTCCTGGTACGGTGCGGCAGTCCCCCGCCTGTGGTTACACCAGGTTTCCACGAGCCAGCCCTTCTGGTCTTTGGAGGCGGAGCTGGCGCCCGAACCTCTGACTGCTCTGTCATTATGGCCCTTTGCTGGCTTAGCATATGTCACTCTCAGTCTGCCCGGCTGCTCTGTAAATCAGAACTATGAATATACACACACGCACGCACGCACGCACGCGCCCGCGCGCGCGCGCGCGCGCGCACACACACACACACACACACACACAGAGGATGCATAAATAGACTCTGCCTCTACAAACCTGGGATGACTTTCCATCCCAGGGTAGACCTTGCGGAGGTGTCAAGGACCCCACACGACAGAGTGACCTTGAGGAGAGAGACTAGAAAGGCCATCTTACCTCTACGAGATTCCAGGAGTCCCCCGAGAAGTTAGGTGTGATATTACCACTAGAAGAAGCAGTCTGTAGGAAGGTTTCTCTTGGCCAGACTGAGAGGAGTCGAAAACAGGGCAAAAAGCAAACCACTTTTGCCTATGTCTACAACACTAAAAAGATTTCACTTTTAGCCAGGCACGATGACATGTCCCAGCTCTCTGGGAGGCTGAGACCAGAGGATCCCAAGTCTGAGCCCCTGAGCTCAGCTTGGACAGTTCAGCAAAGACCTTGCTTTCTTTCTTTCTTTCTTTAGTTTTTTTGAGACAGAGTCTCACTATGCAGTTCAGACTGACCTTGAGCTCACTTTTGTAGCCCAGGCTGGTCTCGAACTCACACTGATCCTCCTGCCTCAGCCTCCCATGTCCTGGGATTACAGGTGTGTGCCACCACACCCGGCTACCCTGGCCCTATTTCCATGTATTGCTATGTACAGAGCTGGCTACGACTTCCCTATCCCTCCAGGTGGCATTCCTCAACACATATTGGCCCAGCTGAGGTGTCAGTGTGTAGTCTTTGAAGCAAGGCTACGGGGTGGTCTTACCCCAACCCTATAGCTCCCCAAAACATGTGAGCCAGGTGGAAGGGAGAGCCCGGCTCCATGCTGTGGCCTGGGACCCAGCCTCAGGATAAGAAGCTCTGACTTCCCGGGGCATAAAAAATTGCATAGCAGAGCCGCAACAGCAACTCCAAACCTTAATGGCGTTCTGCAGATTACTCCCTCTACATACTCTTCTCTCTGCATGTTGCAGAGGTGGCTTCAGGCCTCCTACCTGGCCCAACTTATGGCACCCACCCACTTCCTGCCATTCGCACACTCATCCTCAAGCCACTCCTCCTTCATGAATTAATAAAGCCCAGGCCCAGCCCTGGGTTGAGGCTTTTTTTTCAGCTTCCAGCCAATCATCACACTAGCTGGACGCAGGGCTCTCTTCCCTTCCAGCAACTCTAAGTATGCCTCAGTGTCTCTGTTCTCTCCACGGGCTGCACTAGAAGTGGTACATTGGAATTAACTTGCTAGAATTCCAATAGCCTCTCATGGAATTACAAATACAAACATTTAGGACCTTGGCAAGGACTGGGAAGGGTTTGTTATGAAGGACTCGACCAAGAAAGAGAACTACAGCTCAATCTCCCCAATGAACATAGATACACAAATCCTTCATATGACACTGGCAAACTGAATGCAGCAGATCAGCAAGATCAGACATGATGACCAGGTGGGATTGATCCCAGGGATGCAGCCATAATTTAACATACACATATCAATCGATGTAATTCGCCATATTAACAGAGCCAAGGATAAAAACCATAGGATCGTCTCAATAGAAAAGTGCTTTACAAGGTCTAACACCCATTCATGATGAAAACCCTACAGAAAATGGGAATCGATGGTCTTTATTTCAAACTGATAAGAGCCATCCATGACAAACCAACAGCCAACATCATACTAAGTGGCCACAAATTGAGAACTTTCTCTCTAAAATCAAAAACAAGACATGTAGCTGTCAGGTGTAATAGACATCTGACATGTCTATCACAAGACATGATTTTCTCTAAAATCAGAAACAAGACCTGTACAAAGCCAATATTCAAAAAACAAACAAGAGATGCCAGATTTCAGAGCAGTGCAAGGTGAATCAGAACACGTGGACTCACAGATTTTAGCAAAAATCAAAGCTGTTCCTCAGCTACCTGTGATCCATTTTTGTTCTGACAAATGGGATTTATCCTCATAAATTAGCATTCCAAATTTCTTAGTAAGAATCAAATTAAATAACTGATACAATTTTAAAAATAAAAACACTAAGTCTGATGGAAGATGAGATAGGTAGTGCGATGAGTTAATTTAAAACTAAATGTAAAAAATTATTCTGTTCAACCTTCTGTGACCCTGCTTCCTTGTAAGACCACAAGGAGGCTGGGTGTACCATTGATAAGTCATCCATACACTGAGAGTTCCCAGAACAGACCTACAACATAAATCGAAGTAGAGGTTGAGATGTTTCTAACTGTACAAAATAACTAAAGTGTTGCTATAGTAGTCAAGACCACATGTACACAGATACATGTTAAACAAAAACTAAGCAATGTTCCCAGAAAGAATGTATGCTGAGTAATGGTCATGCTGTCCCCAAAGGTGCTCTTCTGTCTCCGTTAGATGCTAATTTGTTTGCCAAACAGGATGCGGTTTCTACCTTTAACAACACCTCTATACTTCTAAGGCTCCTGGCCGTTTGTCCTCTCCTGTGTAAGTATGACCAAGAGGTCCTGGGCCCAGTAAGAAAAGGTTCCTATTTAAATTTTAATTTTCAGTTCTGATCTGGTTTCTATGCTTAGAATGCTTAACAGTAGAATTCTTGAAGACATTCATGTAAGCAAAGACTTTATAATAAAACCCCAATCACACAGAAAGTATCACAAAGAATCAACAACTTGGGTTTTATCTTACTGAAAAGCTTTTGGATAGTAAGAGAAACCTCAACAGAATGAAGACACAACCCAGTTTGGGGGAAAAAGTTGCCTGCTGCTCCTAAGAAAAAGGATTAGTGGGGCCCGGCGGGATGGCTCAGTGGTCTAAAGTGCCTGCTTGGGAAACCTTGGGCGGCTTCAGGGACCGTGGTTCTATCCCCGGCACCACATGCTGCACCAGCCCTGCCCTCGGGGCGGGCTGAGCCAGCCATAAAAATGAGTGAATAAACAAACAAAGGTTCTGAAACAAGAAAAAATAAATAAATAAATAATAAAAATTCTTAAAAAAATGTTCTGAAACAAGAAAAAAAAATGAATAAAATTTAAAAAAAAAAAAAAGGATTAGTATCTAGAATACATAAAGAACTAAAAAAAAAAAAATCAGACCCCAATTTTTTTTATCTTTTTGAGACAGGGTCTTGCTATGCAGCTCAGGTTCACCTTGAGCTCATTTCGTAACCAGGCCTCTCTCAAACTCACAGTCTCCTGAGTCCTGGGATTACAGGCATGTGTCACCATGTGCAGCCAGACACCTAATTAAAAAACCCAGTCCAAAAGTGGGCATCTGAAGTGAACAGTCACTTCTCAGATGAAGTAGAAATGGAAAATAAAGAAATGAAAAAATGTTCAACATCACTGATCATTCCAGAAATGCAAACTAAAGCAACATGGAGATTCCATCTCACCCCAGTGTCTATTGTCAAGAAATCAACCAAAGACAAATGCTGGGAGTGCTGTCAGAACAGAAGGACCCCTTCTCCACTGTTGGTGAGAATGTGGACTGGGGAAGCCACTGTGGAAATCAGTGTGGATATTCCTCAAAAAGCTAAAACTAGAGGTTCCATCTGACCCAGATATTCCCTTCCTTGGTATCTTCCCAAACAATCAAGAGCATCAGCCAGGCTTGATGTTGCACGCCTGTAGTCCCAGCACATGGGAGGCTGAGGCAGGAGGATCTGTGTGAGTTTGAGACCAGCCTGGGCTACAAAAGTGAGCTCAAGGCCAGCTTGAACTGCATAGTGAGACCCTGTCTCAAAAAGACAAAAAAAAAAAGCATCATACCACAAATAATGTGTGTGTGCATATATATATATATATATATATATATATATATATATATATATATATTTGTAATACCTAAATCTTGGAAACAGCCCAAATATACATTATCAACTGATGAATGGTTACAAAAGATGTGCTTTTAAAATACATAATGGAGGGACCCAGCAGGATGGCTCAGTGGTCTAAACCGCCTGCTTAGGAAAGCTTAGGCAGCTGCAGGGAACACGGTTAGATTCCTGGCACCACATGCTGCACCAGCCCTGCCCTCAGGGCAGGCTGAGCCGGCCATAAAAATAAACAAACAAACAAACAAAAGTTCTGAAACAAGAAAAAATAAAATAAAATAAAAATACATAATGGAGTACTATTTGGCCATAAAGAAAGATAGGGTTGACAAATTTCTAGCTAAATGGTTGCAACCTGAGGCCATACTCTTAAGTGAAATAAATAAGACACACATATGGATATACTCCAGGGTTTCTCTGGTGTGTGAGAGAGAACAAAATTGTAAATAAGGACCAAAATAGTAGCAGGAGAGGACAAACTATTAAATAGAAAGAAAATGTTCACGTGGGTAAGGGGAGCCAGTGAGGGGAGGGGGAAAAGAAGAAAGGGAAAAGAGAAAAATGAGGAGGAAAGAAGGAAAAATAGAAACAGATTTTATAAATAAAGAGGGAGGTGGGGCTAAAGGAAGGATAGGAAGATGGGAAGAAAAAATATAGTTATATCACTTAAAGGTACAAATTTCCTATAAAGTTTGTGATCATTGCATATACCTAAAATCTAACAATAGACTGAATTAATTAAGTCCATTAATTAATTAAAAAATAATCAGGGTCCAGGGAGATAGCTCCATGGCACAAGTGCCTGCCTGGCAAAGGCAAGGTTGTGAGTTTGAACCCTGGTCCCGAAAAAAAAACCACACACACACAAACAAACAAAAAGATAATCTACCAACTAAAAAGTCCAGGACCCGATGGAATCACTGCTGTGTTCTACACCTCCCTTGGGGATGTTATACCACCAAGCACACCTCAAGCTTGTCAAAGACATCAACAGAGATCGAGTGCTCCCAAATTCATTTATGAGAGCCAGGACAGCCCTGATCTCAAGACTGGACAAACACCAAACTAATAAAGAGAACTATATGACAATCTCTTTAATGAACATAGATAGATGCAAAAGACCTCAGTGTTTTATATTATTAGCAAACAGAGTGCACCACATTATCGAAAAACATCATAGGTGATGACCAAGTAGATTTCAGCCCAGAGACGCAAGGACGGTTCAACTTGCATAAGTCAATAAACGTAAACTATGACATAAACAGGAGCAAATTCAAAGACAATCCTAGCATACTAATAGATGCAGAAAAAGTTTCTGACAAAACTCAACAGCCCTAGATGGGAGTGGGTAGTGCATGCCTGTAATCCCAGAACTAGAGGCTGAGGCAATAGTACTACCACAAGTTCAAGGCCAATCTAGGCTACACAATGAGTTCAAAGCCATCCTACACTACATAGTAAGACCTGACTCCAAAAAAACAAAAATAAGTAAATTATTATTAATCCCAATATTGCATGATAAAAAAACCCTCAAAGAAAACAGGTATAGAAGGAGCATACCTTAATACAACTGAGATATTTATGACAAAATAATAGCCATTAATGTTGCTATTAGCATGGCTATTATAGTCATACTAAATGAGGAAAAAAATAAAAGTTTTCTCCCTAAAATCGGAAACAAGACAAGGATGTACACTATCACTTCTACTCAACATAGTACTTAAACATAAGCCAGAGCAATTAGGAAAGAGAAATAAATAAAAGGGATACAGAGTCAAGGAGATAGCTAGGTGGTCTAAGCATCTGCCTGGCAAGTCAAGGACTTGGGTTTGATCCCCAGTCCTGC
>PVJA010010863.1:0-11969 GCA_004027025.1 Myocastor coypus
AAAGGATCTTTTAAAAAACAACCAAAATGCAGGATAAGTTGAGTCTCAAACTCTAGAAGTCCCTGCCTCATGACTGCATAAGGCTTTGGGGGGACAACTAAACATAAATTATAACAGAAGCTATCCAAAAAGGCTCTGAATCTCATCTCTCAAGAAAAGAAACTCCCTTGAGACTTTAGCTGTGCAACTGTACCCTTCACGTAAACAGTTCTTGATTCCCACATTGGAAGGAGCTCTCTAATGGCTGCCTTTGCAGTGAGTCACCAGCCTCCCAGCTCACAGGTGGAGCTTTTGCTACTGCTTCTGCCTCACTTCAGCAACAGTAAAAAAATTCAATCCTTCCTCTGGTCATTCCACAAAATCATAACGACCTCACAACTTCAACGACTCCTAATTCATCCTCCCTAATCATACCTCTCTAGACACTTTCTGCTTTCAACACTGGAAAAGTTAAATGAATAAGATTGAAAGCACGAGTAAGTAAGTGATATATGTTCAGTGAGATTTTTGGAAGAGTACATGGCTGTGATCACATGTTACTGAAATTTGATTCTTTAGCACACATATGCCCATCTGATTCAACTTCATTTGACATTCTTATATCCCCTCCCCTTTAATACTGACATTTCATAATTATTACCACATGAAGAGCAATTTTTCCTAATTTGAACAGTTCATGTTTCTAAAAAAATACAGAGTTTTATGGAAAATAAAGACTAAATGAATTTCCATATTCTCTGGATTGGGTATGATTTTATAGTGAGTAACAGGAGAACATTTTGTCTGAGCAAATAGTCAAATCTAACTGGATTCTCCACGTGTCCAAGGACGATTTGCAAATACAGCTCGTTCATAACTTGCACAGGGTGGAGTGCGTGACAAAAAGGTGATGTAAAATGTGAGCTTGAACAATTAAGTAAGATGAAAGAACTACAAGAATATTATTAGTGCAGGGCTGACTGCCATATGATATCCATAGAAATATCTTCTATAACCATCTAGATTCTTAGTTGCATCACTAATTGTAGCTATGGAGATAACAAATCATCTACTATGAATATCTAGGCCAACGTCCATTTCTCTACAGAGAACATAGAGTAGAGTCTGTTAAGCTTGAGAGAGAACACAGAATTATTTCTCAAAGGACTCAGAATGTATTTTGGCAAAGAAGAGTGCTCAATTACAAGACAAAAATGAAGATGGCAGTAATGATAGGTTATTAGGCATAACGAAAATAAGCTACTGAGGTAAGTGACACTAATAATGGCGAGAGCTATAGAGCTAGAATGTCTCATGGAATGTTCTAGCAGGTTGGCTTTGTGTAGGTCCAGGATTCCAAAGCAGTAACAGTTAATCCCTGTTCGATCCATTTGAAATTGCATCCCTGCTTAATTTATGATGTATTTCCAAGTTCTTTTCTCAACATTTGACCTAGGAAGCTATAAATTACCTATGGTTAATTAAATTTATATTTATGTACAAAACTTGCTGAGTTCCTCAGAATAATTAACTCCTTAAATTGGAGTCAATTTTGTGTCAGGATATGAATAACACTATGCAGAGTACAGTGTACTGTAGTCCAGCGGTGATATCTTAAAGGTCATTTGAGGAATAGCATTATTAATTTTCAGTACACTCATGAAGGAAATAAATGATTGGTCAATTATATCCTACTGGTGTCATAATTTATATTCAACTTCATATGATTTTAAAAATTACATTATGTGGACCAGAGTTATCCTTGTGTGAATAGATTTTCAAGATGTTGGAAGGAAACGTGTCTTAATTCTAGATCTTAATTCTAGTTTATTGGCATGCAGTTACTGTTTTAAAGTATTTATGATAAAGTTATGTATTAAAATATACAGATCCTTACTTTCATTTAGTAATAAGCATGAGCATTAAGGTTTACCTCAAGAATACAATTGGAAGCTAGAAGAGAAAAAACTAGATCATGAAAAACACACTGTAGCTTTATAACTAGACTGTACATGAATCACAATTGCTGGCATTTTATAGGCATATTAACTCAATATTTATTTCCATATTCTTTTTGGGAAATTGCATGCTTATCCTTTTTTTTTTTTAGAAATTCAAACATAAGCAGCAAAATCCCTATCAATGACTTATGTTTAAAAACATTACATCATCCAATAAAAATTAAATTCTCAATTCCACGAAGAGATTTTTAACAATTGTAAAAATTTCCAAGTCATACTTGCCTTGCTGTACAATCTCACTCAGCAAGCAAAATCAAACCAAACAAAAATAAAAAATACTTCATTCAAGATGTAATCATGCCCGTCATTTTCACTACTGGTTACCTCATAGGGTTTTTTAATTTTAACTTCAGTGGATTTTGGATAAAGAGAAATTGATTTCCATTACTCCAATGTAGTCAGGCTTTATTCTAAATTTCTCACTTAAGAATATTAGAAAACAGTTATTTTCTATTCCATTAGTTGAAGTGTAGATATAGATTATGGCTTGTAGTAAAAATCTTGTTATTAATATTTTTTTCTAATTCAAGAAATTTCTAATTGTACCACCCTACACATACATAGGATTTTATAATTTAAGGACTTACCTTGCCTCTTAAGATGAACTAGAAAATTATATGCATA
Source organism: Myocastor coypus (assembly GCA_004027025.1). Lineage (NCBI taxonomy): Eukaryota > Metazoa > Chordata > Mammalia > Rodentia > Myocastoridae > Myocastor > Myocastor coypus. The sequence goes on from PVJA010010863.1 coordinate 2,625, forward strand.
TTCTATCACCTACCACTATTTTCTTCTAATTAGATAATTTGATATACCTTTTTGTAGTTTGGCATAGCTCAGTCATTATTTATTTTTAAAGTTACCATGAGATTTACATAGTACTTATCTTATTAAAGTAAAAATTTGTTGAAAAAAGTAAAAAATGTAGACAATTAAATAGTGAATGATGCAAATAAACATAGAGAGTAAGACTGAAAAATTCTTTGAGTGATTATATAGTGAAAGAATTAAGGAAATAAAAATAAGCAAATCCAGGTAGAAACCAATTATAATGGGATAAATACTATGTATTACTCATGGATACCTTTAGTTTTATTAATTATCTAAGGATTTTGCTTTATAAAAATGGATTTTAAAAATAATATATATGTAATGGTTTTTGATTTAAAAAGAATCTATTTATTTTTTTAGGATTCAAAATTTATTTTTGGAGGGCTGGGGAGATAGCTCCGAGGCACAAGTGCCTACCTGGAAAGTGCAAGGTCATGAGTTCAAACCCCATTTCTACAAAAAAAATAAAATTAAATAAATAAATAAATAAATATATATATATATATATATATATATATATATATATATATATATGTTTGGCTATGAGGGAAGACATTCAGAAAAATTAGAGATTTATACAGTACAGTATTAATAATATAAAAAATTAAGAGTATGACTTTGGTAGAGGAGATGCCTCACTTATTTGTTTATATATGTATATTTTTAAAATTAATTTTAGAGCTGGGCGTGGTGGCTCATGCCTGTAATCCCAGCACTCGGGAGGCTGAGGCAGGAGGATCGGTGCGAGTTCGAGACCAGCCTGGGCTACAAAAGTGAGCTCAAGGCCAGCCTCAACTGCGTAGCAAGACCCTGTCTCAAAAAGACAAAAAAAAAAAATTAATTTTAATGAGAAAGAAACATCAATTAGACAATTTCAAAACAGGTTAGTAGGACAGTTGCTATAGTTAATATTTTAATTGTTGACTTCATAGTAGTTATTCAGAGGACAAGATGCAGACATGATAGATTGTCTAAACACTATTAGTACAAATATTTATTCTCATTGAACTAAGAGAAAGTAGCTGTATATCTATCCTAACTATTTTGCATATAAATATATATAATATATTATATATACATATTATATATATATATTCTTTTTTCCCACTAGAAAATAGATCTTTATTTATATCCCCATTTTTGGTTTTGTTTTGTCAGAGATGATTATTCCATTGCCATTGAAATATTGTAGGTGTGTATCTTAAGCAAAATAACCCAATATACTCCAATAGTCCATAACAGTAGTGGGTTATCCAAAGAACTGGCAATATCATAAGCTGTTAACTTGAGCCCTTATACAGCTCAGTATATTAATGTGGCTTTACTTTTTATACCTCATGGTTATATTTTTCTGCTGGATAGTGAAGACCAAGATAAAGCAAGACTTATATAACAAAAATAAAATGTAACCTTTGTATCGGACAAGATCAGTCAAATCCCCTTACTGTTTACCTTGAAACCATGTGCAGTGTTTTGTAGATATTTTGTCAGTGTCAGACATCTGATGAGACATGGCCATTGCTTGGCCAATTTGCTTTCTGTGAAAGCCCAAGAGAATGTTTTCTCTCTAGGTGACTCTCCTTAGGCATGCTACACATCATTGATTATTTTCTTCTGTGGCCCCACAGTCTCTTTGAACAGAAAATTTGGGATACCACTGAGTTATAGGATATTATAGTACAGGTTCTCTTATGTCCTGAGTCCTCACTGACCTTAAAGGGCTGGGCCAAAATATTGGCTATCCTTGTAGCCTTTCTTTTTCCTCTAACATTTTGGTTTGCAAACTTAAATTATTAACCATCCAGAAGAGAAGCTTAATAATATTATTACCCTATAACAGAGGCAGATGAGTTTGCTATCACTATCTATCTGAATATCAAATGCCTTAGTCATAACATGGAATTGGCATTTTCCAACAATCATTGATATTCTCAACCTTAAATCCCTGTAGAATGTGGAAAAAATACACATGTTTAGACAGAGATTTAGAAATCAAACCATATACAGCATTATAGCAGGGCAATCCTATGGCATTTTTCTTGTCTCTTGTTTTCTTTTATTATCATTTTTTAAAACAAACATGCACTTAAGAGAGATTATAGCAACAATTGATATAACATTAGCAGCAGTAGAAGACTAGAATGATAGGTGTTCCAAGAATGGTTTTAGTATTATATTACACATTGCTATTCTCACTGTAGCTCTTTGTTTCACAGATATCAACATATAGAGTTAGTCAGGGTGAGAATGCTACCAATTAACTGCTAGTTTCAGTTTTGTGCTGCCATGTTTCCTAACTTTTCTCCTTGCTCTCTCTCCATTGTTTAATTCTTAATTTCTCACTTTCCATTTAACTGTGTTATACCTTTCAATCTTTATTTCTTCTTTTGAGTTCTTACACTAGGGAGATTATATTTACACATGTGGGTCTGATTTATTTCACTTATGAGTATATCTTCAAGTTGCATCCACTTACATATGAAGGCTTTAAGTTTATTACTTTTTATAGCTGAGTAATACTTCATTGTATAAAAACACCACATCTTTTTCATTCATTCCTCAGGTGATGGGCATTTTGGTTGTTTGGCTATCACAAATTGTGTTGCTACAAACATAGGAGCACAGACATCACTATGATATGATGTTTTCAGTTCTTCTGGGAAAATTCCCATCAGGGCCATAGCTGGATTGAATGGGTTTTCCACTCCTAGTTTTTTAAGGAGTCTCCACACTGATTTCCATAACGGTTGTATCAATCTAAGTTGCATTGATTTCTGCTGTAATCTTTAGGGGTTGAGTTTGGTTTGCTATTCATTTTCCAGACGTTTGAGATGCTACGTTAGGGTATTTATTTGTTCCCTTTCTGTTTTCCTAATTTGTGAGTTCATAGCTATAAATTTCCTTCTAAGAACTGCTTTCATTACTTCCCATAAATTCCAATAAGTTGTGCTTGAATTTTCATTGAATTGTACATATTGTTAAATTCCAAGTTTAATTTCATCTGTAGCTCATTGATTGCTGAAGTGGATGTTGTTTAGTTTCTATGTATTTCTGGGGTTTTTGTGGTTTCTTTTGTCATTTATTTCCAGTTTCAAGCGATATTCATGGGATAATTTCTGTTTTCTTGCATATACTTAAGCATGACCTATGGACTAGTATGTGGTCTATTTTGGAAAATGTCCCATGTGGAGCTGAAAAAAAATGTGTATTCAGCAGTGGTTGAGTGGAATGCTCTGTATATTTACACTAAGTTCATTTGTTCCAAGTTTTGATTCAGTTCTGCTACTTGTCTGGTAATTTTTCTGTTTGCTTGGCCTATCCTTCTGGGATAAGGGAGTGTTAAGATCTCCTGTTAAGATTGTGGCATTGGATATCAGATTTTTCATGTCCATTAAGATTTGTCTTGTATAGTTGGCTACTCCTGTGTTGAGAGCTTACATATTTATGAATAGTGCCTCTTGAATGTCTCCACTAACCAGTATGTAGTGTCCTTCCTAATTTTACTTGATCATTCTTGGTTTGAAGTTGAGACTGTGAATAGGATTGCTACCTCTGCTTTTTTTCTGAGGTGCTGGGATGTGTAGTTTTGCTTTCTATCCTTTAACTTTCAGCCTATGGATTTCTTTATGAGTTAAGTGTGTTTCTAGTATATAGCATATTGTTGGATTTTTGCTTCCTATTCCACTGTCGCAGTCTATTTCTTTTAATTGGTGAATTGCATCCATTTACATTGATGGTTATAATTGAAATGTATTGACTTATGATTGATGTGTTATTTGCCTACTATTGTTTACCCCTTTTTCTTTTGTGTTTAATTGTTTGCCCTCTTTGGTGGGTTCTTTCTGTTCTCATTCCTATAGTTCATGTCATTTTGGTCCCTCTCTAGAGTATCTTTTATTAGTCTGTGTAGAGTTGGCTTTATCAGCATGAAGTTCTTTAGTTGTTCTTTGTCATTGAAGTACTCATTTCTCTATCAAACTTGACAAAGCGCTTTGCAGGGCATAATGGTCTGGGCTGGAGTTTGTTTCCATGGAAGACTTTAAGTGCTCTGCTGCATACTCTTCTTGATTTCATGGTTGGTAAAGAGAAATCTGCTATTGTTCTGATGGGTTTTCCTTCAAATATGATCTGTTTCTTTTCTCTAGTCATTTTTAGTATATTGTTCTTGGGCTGAATTTCTGGGATATTGACCATTATATGTCCTGGTGTGATTTTAATTGGGTTGGTGTTATTTGGAGTTCTATATGCTTCAGTTACTGACTGTCAGATTGTTTCCCGATATTTGGGACATTTTATGCTATTACTTCTGCCCATATTCTTTTCATATCATTTTTATTGACTCCTTCTTTCTCATTGATGCCAATTATTCTCACATTGTTCATCTTTGATTTGTCTTACAGATGTTGAATTATTTTTTCTTGCATTCTAGTTGTTTTTAAGAGATCTTTTCTTAAATTTTCACTAGCTATAATGATGTGTTCAAGATGTGAATCTCCATCTTCAATTTCATTGAAATGGTTTTGCCAACTTGTGATTAAGATTTTAATTTCCTGTATATCTCTTTGAATCTGCTTCTTGCATTGTGTTTCTTTCCTATATTGCTCATTTAAAAATTCCATCATTTTTCTAATCTCCTGTTTTTTGGTCAGTGTCTTCTTTAGGACCACTTATTAATTCCTTCATTATACTTACAATTTATTTTTTTACTTCATAGAATATTTTTGCTCTGATTTCCTCTATACTTTTCTGTAGTTGTTTCTTTACTTGAAATGTTGTTAATTCAGAGATTTCATCTGTGTGATCTGGATGGGCTGGAGGCCTGTGATTGCATTTTTCTCCTTCTTGGTGTAGAACTTTGGTGCAGTTATTACCTTAGAACCTTCCAAAATTCCTACCCAATAGAGATTATGTGGTTATAGCAGTTATAGTTCCTTTCTCTTTTTTACAGAAGTACAACTAGAAATACTAACAGCAGCTGACAAACTTTTACAGATAATGGGTTTGTATTTTAGAACATAAGAGCAAACACTAAATTGGAAATTTGTATTTAAGTTAGTTCCCCTAAATTATTTTTGTTCAACTCCTCTTAATGTACATGGGATTGTCCAGGTAGAATAGTTTACCTCAATTACTTGTTGCTCCCTCTCTGAATGAGCAGACAAAGTGAGAGAATGTTCTTATAGATATGGGAGTCGCAAAGTGCCTCAGCTTACTGGGTCTAGATCTACCAAGTTTGAACTTTTCCAGATGTGCCTGGCTGGGTCTGGCTGCTGTGCTCAACTTCTTTCTGTTGCAGCCTGTGAAACTGAACCCACTGTGTCTCTCTGGCAAGATGTTCAGCTCCTGTATTAGATGGGTGGGTCTGATCCCCAGCCTCCCTGAAAGGAGTTCTGCCACAGGGTTGTACAGGAGGCTTGTCTGATGGAGGAGGTTGCGGCGAGGGTGCCAAAGTTTCCCCACCACACCAGGCCTGGGGTCTGGCGGGAAGGGCTCTGGGCATGGCAAGCAAGTGGAAGTTCGCACACTAAAAATAATCTACTCAAAATACAAACTGACTCTTCTGTATTAATATTCGATGTTTCTCATCCCTAAGTTCTGCTGGTGAATATGGTTGAGAAGTGGAGTTTCTCTCCAGTAGAGCTTTTTCCTGAGCCTGATAAATGTTAAAAAAAAAAAATTGCCCTGGAGAAGGCAGGTGGTCTTAGACTCTCAAAGACCAGTGATATTTTCCTGAGTTTGCAGAGAGAATAACTTGACAGTGACTTTTGTATTCTTGGTGTAGATCAGTGAAGAACGTCTATCTATCTATCTATCTATCTATCTATCTATCTATCTATATCTACTTATCTATCTATCTATCTACTATCTATCATCTATCTACTATCTATCTATCATCTATCTATCTACTATCTATCTATCTATCTATCTATATCTACTTATCTATCTATATCTACTATCTATCTATCATCTATCTATCTAAACTATATCCCTGTATCAATTATATAGATATAGATATGCAGTTCTAGCTATCTATATAAATATCTCCAGTAGTTTCATCTTGATTTCATGCCTTCCTGATTCTGAATTCTGTGAGAAGTTGGACCTAGAAACCCAGTCTTGAGTCCATATCCTCAGTTCTTCCAGTTATTTTACATAACTTGAATTGATTCTTTGCCTGCTAAGAGAACTTGGAACACTCTCTAATTCCAGATTTTCATGCACTCACTAACTATAGCAATATCAACTGTCACTATACTCTCATCTATGAAGCAATACTAAAATGAATGAAAGTTTTAATTGTAGTCTTTCAGCCCGTGTATCTGTAAACTAAGTTCTGGAATAAAGACTCTGAAGTGTTCCATGACTTTCTCACATAGGACATCTGAAAATCTCCTTTTTTTAGTTTTAAAATTATTAATTCTATGAGCTCTTTACTTCCTTGTCAATCATATTTTAATTAATTAATTTAATGTTCTTCCTGTTTGGGAATCACTGAAGATTTCAATCTTCATGAGTATAAAACAATTCTCATTTCTTTATCATAGTTGTGATTTTCTCCCATTCATATGTGCTAATCCCAGGAATGAAGCTGTGAAAAGTTTCCAAGTTATCGGTGACTTCCTGCTTGTCTCTTCCATTTACATATCTTGACAGGGCAAATAGCATTCAGGTGGCAATGCTCAAGGACAATGAGGATAAGAAAGACAATGAACATGCTTGTCTGTGAGATATATTTAAAGGCACATTTGCTAGAAATATTAAATGATGCCCAGTGCCAACGAAAGTAGAATATTTGTAAAAGTTGTACTCAAAAATACAGAAAACACACAATTAATTTTGGTTAGATGCATTTCAAGCCATCTTGGCACAGTTCTGATCATTAGGACATAGTGGTTGGCTCAATATGTGTCATTTATCAAAGAAAAATTCATCAACATTGTCAATTTGTATGCACCATGAACCACCAGATGGTGTGGCACTCTTTCTTCAAGGTGATACCCACAACACTCAGTGGAATCTCCTGCTTCCTGCAACAATTTTTAAAACATGTTTTCATCTGCAAAATAAAAACATTAGTAGGCATTTATCTGACTTTTAAGTGCAGAGATAGATGAATGATAAGTTCGGGTCTAAATTTGTCTAAACGATCTTGTGTGAAATGGATTAAAAAAGTAGAAAAATATGATGGAAGAGAAAATTACTGATTACCATACTTTAAATTTAGCTTTTTTAAAAAACCAGAATTGAAAGAGATCACTTGAGTTTGAAGATGAGCTGAAAATGGATTCTAAAACTCTTCCCCCACACCATCCCAGCACAAGCTAAGAAAGAAATGCAGAGAGTAGAACATATCAAATTGAGGGCTAATTACAGAAGTATGAAATACTTCTATTAATACCAAATTTTCATTAAGAACTATTAAAATTAATAGAAAGAGGCCAGTGACTAGAAGCTTAATTCATATTATACACCTATTTTTAAAAAAGATCTATGTATCACTATTTACTTTCATAAAATATTTATAATGGTATAAAACAAAAGTTCAATTATAGTAGTGCTAGAATCAATAGATATGGTATTACAATATGTTATTAACATGTATAACAAAAGTAGATTATTTTTAATTTAAAATAAATTACTAACCATATAAAATATGAAAAACATGGTCATATATCAAAAATTGATTATTATTTTTCTGACATTAAACTATTTTGGGGTATAGAGTGTTTGCTTTTGAATGAGAAAATGTTTTTTCTATCATCTTCTAGCAATCCAATAACTCATCTGATAACTTTCTAAAGGGATTTTTGTGAGGCAAAGAGTTTACCATTGAGCTATGTCTCAGCCCCTGTAAAGGGCGCTTTGAATAACTACTTGATTTTGGAAAACAAAGGCTACATCTACTTATTGTTATCAAGCTGAAGGTCCACCCCTTCTGGCCATGAAAGCATTTTGGACTTCCCATGGCTACAGGTTTGCTATCCACTCATAGAGTTTTGAGGGCAGCTATAAATTCACATTTGTATTCCATCGTTCTGAAAGTCTGGCCTGAAAAATCTTCACATGCAGGTTGCTTTGTACCACCACCTGGATATGGTTGGTCATTGAGAATTTTTGCTAGTGTGCTTGGATATACATGTTTCCAATGGTTTATCTTTCTTTTGTGGGAGATTGAGCACCTTGAAAAAATTTAACAAAACTTAAATGACTCAGACATCAGATATTAAAATCTGGAAATAGAAATATTTCATTTGCAGAATGGTTTCTGCTTTATGCCACAAAACTGCAAACCAGAATGACAAATATGATGCATGTAAACCACACTACACAAAAAATATTGCTAGCTTACAGTGAGTGAACAAAGAAAGCCTGAAAAGAACAAATTAAGAAAATTTTTTAAAAGCAGTAGAGTGAGGAATGTGAAAAGAAAGCAAAGCAAAATGAAACAAAGCCCTAACCACTGGAATCTCCTTGTGATGGTAGCAATGTAGCAATCAGAGAGTAGAAAGGTGAGGGGGAGGGAGCATTGGGAGCTACTTTGGTGTGATTTATTTATCTTTTTATGATGTTAGTGATGGCAGTAGCTAACAATATTAAGTGCTTCATTATTAAATAGCCCAGATCCTAAAAGGCTTATTCTAAGTGAATCATCAAATTTAACCCTTTAAACAATTTACTGGTTAAAAAAAATACTATTCCAATAACATTTTATTGAGGCTTATAGATATTAACACATTTCCTGAAGTCACAGTGCGTCTAGCTCATGAAATGTAGGAAAACCAGCACTGGTTGGACTGAATTGTTGAGGCCTTGCTTTCCTGGGGAGCTGCATTTCTCATCTGTCATTATACAGCTACTATGGCGGGGAAAAACTAAAACAGCAGGGCTTTTTTAATCTTGTTAATCTTGCTGACAGCTAAGAATTTGTGAGCATTTAAGTATTAAAAATTGTAGGAAAGAGACGTATCTAGGTATGTATGTAGGATGGCTCAGATAATCACACTGTGGATTTCCGCTGGTCTATGGAAAGGAGCAGTTAGTGCTTAATTATTTTTTGTCTTCTTTTTATGCTTTTTTTCTTTTGCTCTCTTCTTGATTAAGTTTTTCCTTTCTTTCTCCAATTTTGTATGCCTGTATCTGGTAATCTGAGCAACTAATTTGAAGACAACCCTACGTGATACAGCAAATGCTAGGGAATTCATACTATTTTGTTCAGTGGAATTCTGTATTAGTTGCATTTTTTCTTCTTTAATACAATATATATTGTCTTTAAAAATTATT